>OX465036.1:1615772-1638272 GCA_949841015.1 Aplysina aerophoba | reverse complement strand
TCAGCACCAATTTATTCTTACCTCACTCTACACCACAGCACCCCCCCCCCCCAAACACACACAGTAGATATCTAAGGAGTGAGGTGGTTGTACTGTACTCTGACAGTTGGTGTGTGTGAGTAGCAATCAACTGTTGTGTGGGTTAAGCAGGTAGATAAGCATATACAGCAATACATAAAGAACTTTGTCAGGGGGACACACAGCTTGTACGAAAATACAGTTGGAGAACTCTAGAGCTTGGAGAATAAAGATCATCCCAGAGGGGTCACTCAGCATATCAGTGCAAGAAATTGCAACTGGACCAACACATTCATTCAGGCTTCATTGGGAATATGGTATTGGAGCTTTCTTAAGGGACTTAAGGGGCTTAAGATAAAACCAAATTCTTGGGAGCTCCCCTGCATTCCTGATCTACAGAGATGGTAGTTCCTGTGTGGGCTGCTAGACCACCCAGCTATATAGGACAACAGCGTGACCAGATGCAATGGCTGCACCCCTAATGGAGTACCAATTCCAGGGCTGCTTAGCGACTCACACCTACGCACTCACTTCTGCCGATGAATTGACTTTTCCACCAGTCTCCTTTGGCGCATAACGACCTCGCTGGTAGCCATGGTAACCTGGCTCTAAGGGATGCATGTAGCCATTAGCATACCTGTGGTTTAGCATGCCTGGTTGGTAGCCACTTCCATAGGGGAACTGGGAGTGGGGATAGGGGAAGGACTGGGGGTGGGGGTGGGGGTGAAATGGTACACGGCCGTCTTGAGACCACATTTTGTGGTGGTGGTGGCGGCGGTGCTGCTCTGGAGTCAAGTGGTCTTTGTTCAGGTACTCTGCAAGCTCAGCTACAAGAATGCCAGGACGGGAGAGAGAGAGAGGAGGACAGGAGAGAGAGAGAGAGTGAGGCAGTAGGATATTCAACTCCCAAGGATGTAAACATGAATGTCATGACATACATACACACAACAAAGAGCTGCGGTTCTTCCCTGGTTCCACCACCAGGGACAGGTGCATGCAGCAACATGGGCACACTACATGAGCACAGCACTCTCCTTTTGTGTGGTAATCCACACAGACACCAATGCCACAAGAGTACGTATCTGCACTCACACTGTAGGAGTAGGAGTCTATCCCTGACCCCGCCCACGTACAACGCGTACCACACTACACTAAAAGTGTGGGATATGCATGACTACACACACCAAGCAAGAAGAAGCAGAGGGGGGGAGGCAAGCTAATGTTTGGACTAGGTGTGGGGAGGGCAGCTAATGTTAAGGGCTGAGTGTGGGACTCGGGCGGTTTGCAGATAAGCCATATACGAACGTACACGCAGCAATCAAAGGTCAGCGTCTCCTTTTACAGGAACTGTCACGCTGTACGGATCGATTGAGCCGATCCGGGATCACTGACAGGTCGGCGAACTACGATCAATGTAGCTGGCCACATGAGATCCTATTCCTTAAGAACCAATCGTAGGCAGGTTATTCTCTGCACGACTCACTTTGAGACATATCCTCTTCTCCTCTGTAACAGAGACTCTTGCACGAGATACCTCCAGGTGAGCACCCGAGAAAGTGCCGCTATGCAGCCTACCCGCGCCTACACTTCCTCTGCAGGAGGAGGCGGAGATCGTGATATGGCTTCCTACAGACTCCTCCCACGGACGATCGCAATTCTCCGACAGTTCGGGAATCCTGACTGAGGACCCTTGCTTCCGAGCACAGGCTAGCTGCGAGCCCCTAACTGTGATTGGAGGACACCATTGGGAACGTATTAACTTCTCCCGAACGGCACAGGCACACACAGACAGATATACACGCCACGATGCATACAATCATTTCTCCGTATACTTCGGGTTACATAAAAGGCTATGTACAGAGGGCGGGGCAATGAATACAATTGTACACTTGGACCTTGATTCACTTTCGCTTTAAGCGTCTTTTCCCATAGACTCTCTGAGCCTCCTCCAGCTCCTCACTGGAGACAGCTGCGTCATCCAGGAACTCCAGCTTGGAGAGGTGGCATATCACAAAGCACCTGGAGCATATGGCAGAGCAGAGCAGTACTTTGCCATATGTGACAGGATGTACGTACATACATACGTACATACATACGTATGTACATGTTAGATAGTACACTCCAGTGAGCCTCAGAATAACACTAGAGCAATGTCTGCTAACTCAAAGCTGTTCTGCAGTGCAGCATATGTACATAGTACACTACAAGAAGGCTGTTGACTCAGTCACTACTGCATGGCTTATTACAGAACCAATGGGATGAAGATTTGAGTCACGCTGACAACTTCCTCAGCAGCGAACACAGTGGACTCTCCTGAGTAGCAGAAATAACAGGCACAACAAATGGAGCGACAATGCATGCTTTGACCCTGAAGTCAGCTGTTGCATTCCGACTGACACAAACATGCAACAGCTGACACAAGCTCTCGGAGAAGAAAGCCCTGAAAGGTCTCTCTTGCCTATGCTGTGTATTAGCTCATGTGTCTCCATTACATTCAATAGGGTGAGCAACCAAACAGATCCATTGACGACGATGTAATATGCAACTAACTGTTTTAGACCTTTACAATTGCCAACATTAACATCTGAAATACGTACCTTCATCATATTATACCTTTGTCTATTGTTAATGAGTGAGACACTGTACACATAATGTCACCTACATGCTGGAGAATGTTGACGAGTATGTCACAATACGCAAGTGCGTAATCCAAAGCTGCATATATGCATGAAGCTGCATGTGGTCCAAGCACCCTCCTCCCCCTCCACCACAACCACTACCACACACACACCATTTTTGGACTACTGTATTCCATTCACCAAATGCAAATGGAAGGTGACCCCGCCACCTTAATGTTGGGATAGCTAGCAAAGGTGCAGCAGGAATCTGAAGGAGTCAGGTTATCAAGAAGACATAAACACCTTCTCTAATTACAGCACACTTCACCTTTTATCCCAACTGCTACATTCATTTGCCTTATTCATCTCCATATGAGAGAAAGCCATACAAAAGAGGAAATACTATCTGCCTGTGATACATGCCACACTCACCTGTAGTCTCTGTAACTTTCAACACTTCCTCCATTGAAGTAGCTTGGTGCGGCTAGATTGTTCATCATGCTCAAATGTTTGAGACATGGGAAAGCCCCAGCCACTGTCTCAATGAACACGGGCAGGTTTACAATACTATTCTTGTTCACCCACAGGTGCTCAAGACAAGGCAGCAGTGGAAAGACCACATGTGACTGCAGCAGATTGTCATCCAGTACCAAAGTTCTCAGACTGGAAAGGCCGTCAAGAGATCTTAAGTCTCTGCATGCAAGGCTAAGGAAGCCTCCACTTGCACAACTGTCCCCACAACCATACCCACCCTTCGTCTTGTACTCAGCCAAATGTATCTTACATAATTGCATAATCCATATGTGTGCCATATTCCTGGTCTACCAATATGATGGTCTATCACTAAACCATTGGTGCCATCACAATTTGTTAATAAGGTCTGCTAATTTCACTCCCCTCCAACACACAGACACAAACAATTTCATTAGATGGAGAAAGATATTCATTTTAAAGGTTTTAGCTTGAAGAGATTTGTCAGTTCAATTAATACAAGCGTTTACTGCATCACACTTTCATCTTAATCAGCTGCACCTACCGAAGTATACATACACACAGTGCCACGTCAGGAGGATGAAACTGAGACATGCTATTCACCTACCTGTGCTACAAGTGGTTACAGATACGTCTTTCCGCGTATACTTGACCCTAAATCAAAGGTATGCCATAGTATATTATGGTTTATATTAAATTTAATACCAAATAAGGAGAAAGAATTGGGATACGACAGTCTGTTGTGACTGAGGTCAAGTTCTTCAATACCAAGACGACGAATCCGCTTCCTTGCACTCTCAGGTACAAAAGTTAGACCTTTGTAGGCCAGAGATAGACTCTTGTTAGACTCGACCATCACCGTCGGCCATTTCTTTTTCATATATCACGTGACACTTTTTGGGCACGCCTAGGTACGGTCTAGCTAGCCAGACTAACACGGATATGCACCAGTCCTAACGCGATGTAACGCGCGTTGTGTACACCCTGACTGCGGCCGCGCGTGTGACCGTTTGGTTGGTGGGCTTGAAGGAATTCATCTTCCAAGAGGGCAGACGAACCATGTGCGATCCAGCAAACATTTCTGAGGTGCATTACACTACACCACTTTTTGAGAACCCGATTCCCGTGGTGTTCAAGATTGCAGGAACTTACGCCAATGAGGTAAGACGATCACTTTGTTAGTGGCCCATCACATAGCTAGAACTACAGGTATCTTGTCTTCTGCGTCATTATCTGCCAGATTGGAAGAGCTTTCCTGGCGCTCTGGATGATCTCTGACCCACACGAGCACCTCTCTGTACGGAAACGTTGTAATACTCAGGCTGCAATGCGTTGTCGATGGTATTGCTGATCGGCTGCGTGACCTTGGGGGCGTGTACATACACGCCTCCTAGTCTAACCATTGGCACACACGTGTCTATAGCCTGACCACTTGCAGGAGTAAAGTGGTCTAGCTATGGCATGTATAAGGTAGACCATCCTAAGTTGGAGCAAACTCGAGAGTTAACTACACTAGCCAAGGAGTGACGCAGCATCGGGGTCAAATAAGGCATTCACATAGCAGCAATGAACTATCCCCTCCGTATTTTAGTCAGCATCAGCTATTGTACTGCCTAGTTGATTTATATAAACGCCTAACTATATTTGCAATGGCAGACTGGAAGAATGCCCTTGGATAAAGTCTTTCTTTTTTTCTGGCCAGACAATGGTAGTGTGAATCTGGTTAAAGATTGCTTTCAATCTTTCTACTTGTTTTCAGGTTGCGAGCCGTTGGCCACGTGGCAATGATTCAGGGATTATGGAATCTACTGTCTCTCAGCTCTCACAGTACTTTCTATTTACCATGCAAGATGCTCTGCATGTCCTGTACGTTGCTGTTGGTTTGACAATACTGCGTTTTATCCTTGACGTCTTCTTGTTCAAGGTAAGTGTGTACGTATGTGAATGCTGTGTTTGCTAATGTTGTGTTGGTTCACACATGCCGCCTCAGGGACAGCGGCCACCCCTAAAAAGTGGGGGGGGGGGGACAGATGGTAACAAAGTGGTGGATTTGGAAGTGTCTTCCTTCCATAGAAATGTAACCTTTACGCCTAAATGTGCCGGACCACATTACTAGCAAGTACAGTGACACGCACACGTCATCTATTGAATTTGCTATAAACATTTTCATTTTTGAGGGGGACTCAGATTGAGGGGCTTTGGCCCAGAATATTTCCATACACAATAGCTAGTGGGAAAGTGAACGGAAAACAGTTCCCCATTGGCTATTGTGTTCGAAACATGCATCAGTAACTTGTGATATAACACTTGCAATGTAATTTGTATAATTTCTCACACAACTATTTGTGTATCTGGCAGCACAGTTAATTAAGGGCTGCCCTATTGCAGGCAGTGTGACCATGGGGTAGAGGATCTCTGTATGTACATAAGTACTGGTTCGTAGCACATAAGAGCTACTACAAATGGAGGTAATGCTGCCGGATGTGTCCGCGGTTGTTGGAGAAATGGTGTGAACATTTCTTGCTATGTCAAGGTACTTGGCAGCTAGGTATGACAGGGTGATATTTACTTTTGTGAGCAGAGAAGAATCAGTGAGATGGAGTGAAATGTGTGTTCTGTTCTTCCATGCATTCTTCCATGCATTCTATCCTGGATCATGTATGTACGTGTGTCTTTTGTATTGCAGCAAGTCCCTAAGTGGGTCAAGATGGAGAAAAGCGCTGCAGCAAAGTTCCCAGAGAGTGCATTTAGTTTCATGGTGTACAGTTTTGCTTGGTCCTGGTCCTTGTACATTGTAACCACCCACCCAAAGGGTCTCCTCACTGACCTCGCTTCACACTGGAATGGTACGTAAGTATGTTGGGATTGGGAGATGTTCTTTTGATTTAAGTAATATAGAAGAACAGATTAGTGTGAAACTCTTGGACATCTTAGTTAGTATTGAATGACTTAATTGCTGTATGCATTAGCAGAAGTGTCAACATTCAACAACTTGTTCAATACTGCTCCTTGTCACTCTGCCTCTAGGGTGGCATCGCCACATGGTGGTGGAGCCGGCCTTGTACTGGCTGTACATGTTCCAGTTGGGCTTTTACTCTCACTTTATCTTCACAACCCTCTTCATCAATACCAAGAGAAAGGACTTTTTTGTACTTCTTCTCCACCATTTTCTTACTTTGGCCTTGCTTGGCTGGGCTTATGGAGTGAGGTAAGCGGCATAGTTGGATATAATGACGGTGGGAGTGAAAGGGGAGTGATTATATCCTAAGGATATAATCACTCCCCTCTTTACTTTGTCCTAGGATATAATCACATTAGACATGTCAGTATTATACTCTACGATGTCCAGGAGTGCTTACAAGTTAGTGTGTACTTATGCATTATACACAAATGTTGCTAGCATCACAGCTGTCTCTAGTTGCCATCCCCCTTTCAAGCTGTAAAGCTATCAACTTAGGTATACTGTGCTATTGCACTTTATTAATAGTACTATGTATTTTATATGTGCTTTTATATGTGTATGTGTTTTATATGCATGCACTATTGCACTTTATTAGTCAGCAACTCAGTCAGTTTCGCTACTCTCTTTTCTGGACAATCTCTGTCCACAAAGTTCTGTCCAAGACGTGCTGAAATTTAAGGACTTTAGGTTCATTCTACTGTTGTGCATGTACAGCTTCATTGTGTTTTCTCCAGGTACCACTATGTGGGGCTAATGGTTCTGTTTTTTCATGACATTGGAGATGTGATTCTGGAATTTGCAAAGATTCAAGTCTACTTCAAAGAAATGGGTGGCAAAAAGTATCGTTTTTTTGGCATTTCTGGAGATGTTGCATTTGGTTGCTTTGCTATCCAATGGTTAGTACAGCAGGCATGTTGTACAGTAAGAAGACTTGGATTTTATGATAATTTTATAGTACCCACAGTATATGAGTATCACTGTTGACGTAGAGGTCTGTGTGACTACGTAATTGATTTTCAGCTACGTCTATGTATGTAGACTCAGTAGGTCATTTGTTTTGAGTGTTGCATGCTCTGAGTGTCTTGTGCGTGTGCGTTGAAAATGTACGTATGGTGCGTGCTAGTGGACACACTCCCTCGCTTACTACAGGATCTTCTGCAGACTCTACTGGTTCCCTACCAAAGTGGTACAGTCCTCAGCCCATGTGTCCATGCTCATCTGTCCTGGAGGAGCTTTCTACCTGCCCTTCAATGCCATGCTGTTTGCCCTGTACCTGATGCAAGTCTACTGGTTCTACCTCATTGTCAGGCTGCTCATCAGGGTATGTTAAGGTGGTGAGAAGCTCTGCCGGCACTTCTTACTGTAAGGAGGTCCATTGCGGATATACATACGTACATACATATGTACAACCAAGGCAGTGTATTTACCTAGGCATGCAGCTCCAAGGTAAATATGCTCCTTGAGATCCTTTCTTGAGGCTATGGACTGACCCACATTGCTAGGTATAGTATTGTATTGTGACTGAGCCTTGCTGTGTGTGATGGCTAAAATATTCCAACATGACACCATGTTTTTGCTTTGATCTTAAAAGGTCTTACTGTTTAACGTTTCTCATCAGATGCCTAAATCAGGGAATCACCCCCAAACGTCTTATATAGGACGTCCGTGTGATGCTTAAATTTAAATTCCCGTGATTGCGCAATCACTGTACTAGGTCTATGTACGTACATATGTAGAACTTGTGCACATGCAGCATAAGCATAGTACGGATAGCATGGACAAGCCACTAATTTCAACAGCCATGTACGTACCTACGTATGCACGTACATACAGTACGTATGTACGCAAGTTGTGGGCCAAGTGCGTACTTGCATAAGCACATGTGTACCTTGTGGTAGAGGCATTTCCTCATCGTTATACATAGTACTAGTGTGCTGAGACTTCCGCACATGAACGTCACATACAAATGCACCCTCAGTCCTTCCCTTGGAGAATGTAACAGACGTGTTATTCTCTTTCAGTGTTAAAGGTGTGGTGACACATGTGGTACATGTGCAGCGGTTGGTTCTGGTCGTGCTGGTACGTGATACCTTGGTACTAATGGCTTTGTTTTTCCTGCTTCCTACCATCAGGTCCTTTTCTATGGTGAAGAAACAGAAGACACCAGGGAGTATGATGTGGCAGAGAAGAAAGAGAAGGAAGCGAAAAAGCACAAGTAGCTGCAGAGTTGTATAGGTTCTGTAGGAGAGTACATGCGGTATGTACAGTTCAGATATCAACTTTGTAGTGCAAGCTAACTATAGGCTGGCATATCATCGTAGAGCATAGTTTGGTATTGGACTGAGATGAATAGGTAGGTACAACTCAACATGAATCCTGGTGAATAGACTGAACTTCACATGAGCACTTCACTTCAGAGTTACTGTAGAAATGGGCAGCAGTATGTATTGAAAACTGAACAAAAAGCTACCATCGATTGGACAATTGTGCTTGAATTTTTGACAGGATAGTAAAATCATGCACTTTCTGACTGGCAAGGTGTTCACATCCCCCCAAGCAGGTACAAGTCCCGTGGATACTGAGACCATCACAATTGCTTGGCCACAACTACTGACACAGTACAGGAGAGCCCATCACGGTGCCTTGTACCTGCTTGTAAATACATCCTCGATCTGACAGACAGGAACAAGCAGGTACAAGGCAACCTTGTGTTCTTTGGCTAGTGTCAATGAGTTCAGAATGTACGTAGTCAATATATACTATCATTTTAAACAATTACAAAACAATTAATCCTAAGCATAATGCGTATACATGCCACCAGGGAGGAGTGAGAGCAGCCCAAAAACACTACGTGTGGACAGTGCGCATTAGAGCCGTTTACTGGTGGTATGCTATTCTATATTGGTATATAGATATATACATAGCAAACAAAGTTGAGATCCATAAGGTAACATTTCATCACTATGGTATGCAGTCAGGATTAACTGCGCCACAGTGTATATGTCTTCGACATGCAAGTTGATGTCCACGACTTCCACCAAATCAATTAATGCATGTTCAAAGTAACAGTTATTAGAATCCATCCATCCACTATAAGATGTATCTTTTTTCTAATAATATATATAGAAGCACCAGCTCTTATATATGATGGTAATATAATATAGTATAATATAAATCCCATTTCACTTCATGCACGTTCAAATCAGTAAATAAACTACTGTGGTAATAATAATGGTCTTAGTAATAATAAAGGTAATAAATTGCATACACAGAATTATATATTAATTACTCTTAATATATCATGCACACTTGTCACTTCTTAATTCTTCTTCCACGGCCGGCTCCACGTCTTCCTTTGGCAAATACTGCGAGATCCTGGACCAGTTGAGGAAAAGGGTGCACATTCTTTTGGACAAACTAATGAAATCATCCTCAGTGCGTGAGTGGACCTCAGTGCTTATCACTTGTCTCTGGAGTCGATTGTACATTTTCATTTCACTGCCATCATGGTGGACATTACGAATTTTTGCCACAACATCTGCTTTGGGCATCTCAGACTTTTCGTCTTTAACCTCCTCCATGAACCTTTTCACATGATCTTCAGTTGGATAAGTAATTGTCTCTGGGTCATCTATGCACCATACCTTGCATATGACCTCGACTACCATTAGAAATAGGAAGGCAGCATCAAACAGGTGGTTCCGAGAGTTATGGTATATAAGAGGCACAATATACTCCATGCTTTCTTTGCTCCATTTCTGTGTAATTCGGATTTGTGACACTTAATCTTGTTCTATCTTAAGTTCCTTTGCAGGTGTTCATTGATTCCCCTCCCTATTTGGCTATCACAGTTCCAATTTACTATTCTAGCCACTGTTATTTTTCCACTAGGCCCTAGCGGTCTTTCCTGGCACCTCCAGCCAAGGTCTGAGGGGTGTACATTGTCTCCATCGTCTTTCGATGTGATCAGGCCAGCTCACGGGTATGCAGTATGTGGCTTTAAGTCCACATCCCCAAAGCAATCGTAGATGGCAGTATGTTTGAATATTCAAAGGAAATTTGTCATTTCCACTTCCATAATTGGATACTCGGTTGCTCAGCAACTAGGGCAAGCAAAGTGTTGCTTGGTTACATTTACAAAGTTAATTAGTTGCTGGTACAACAAATCAAAGGAGTTGTACGTTGCCATAGTAACAATATATTGGGTTGTGTGCAAATTCACAACCCTTAAATTTAAATACTGCATACCCTGGCCTTCCGCCAACTCACTGTATTTGTTATACATGAGTCCAAGGCTGTATACACGTACACACCCTCAGATCTTGGCCGGGTGCTTGCTGGGGCAAGGATTAGACTAGTTGCAGTGGGTCACATCCCATTGTCTAACGCAGGACATTAACGGTCATTTTAGTACTAGGGTTAGGGTTAGGTATCTCGTTCCCAGCCCACCACTTCCGATAACAAAATGGCCGCGACCATTTTGTCAGCGGAAGTGGTGGGCTGGGAACGAGAGACTTAAGGGTTAGGGTTTGCCGGGCACAAGGTCCCTTACTACTGTAAAGGTTCTCGCCTCACAGAGGTACTCGAGCGCCGAGAGTTGGGCTGCAAAAGAAGACGCAGTGGTGACCACAAACCTTCATGCATGTGCTCTGTGAAGTGTGAGGTCAGTTGACCACCACTGCTGTGTCTTGCTATTGTGTTTGAAGAGCGTGACGGCCAATCTATTTGAGCCTGATTGTATACGCATCCTTCACTAGGCGATCGCTAGTGAAGGATGCAAAGTGCAAGCGTGCGAAATCTCTTACTTGTTCTCCTGCAATTAAGTCGTTGATGAAACTTCATAATTTGTATTTTCCTTCGTTGGAATAATGATCTACAATGCGTGGCAGTCTCTAAGAGTTCCTAAACATCGCTGACTTGCTTGAATGCGGACCACCACGCTTCCAGACAGTTGCTGCTGGCTCCGAGAGCTGCACATATGGTATACCTCAGCCGCAATCTCCTTCAAGCTTTCCTTGCTCTTTTCTTGTGCAATTTTGACTTCCTCCGTACTTGGGGTCTGGCTGGTCTCTCCGTGTGAATGTTCTTCTGTCTCCGTCTCTCCATATCCCAGTTCATCAGAGTCAGATAAAACACGATACTTGAAGATGTACTATGGATGTCGCATGGATCCGTGCCTCCAATTTACCCACGTAGGCGATGACCTTGTACACACACTATAGCTATGCTCTAGGTAAGTCCAAAGTTGGTTCTACATCAGTCCTGACGTCATGCTTGCACAGAAGAAAAGCTAGTTGTGTGGACACTGAAAATGGCTCACATTTGATATGACTATGACCAGGAGGCAGATTTGTGAGGTTGTAAAGCACATCCTGGATCTTACCAAGCGACCAAATGCATTCATGGAAACCAATCAGGGAAGAAAACAGAGAGTATCACACACACCAGACAGCACTGTATGTCTAGTGTGTGATAGGGTGCATGACGAAGCAGGAGATGACACTTCAGTGCGAACAGTGTATTGTTCAACCTGCACTGCAGTAGCATCCATCCAATACAGCATTTTTCGCCCATGCGATTCGCCCATGGTTGATCCGTTAAAAGCAATCATTCTACCATCAGCTCCAGAATGCCTACTAAATAATGCATGAGGTATGTTTACGGGTAGATTAAATGAGCTAGAAGGTAACATGCGACATGCTTACACATGGGATGTCATGCAACAATGGAAACGCTCCACTCTGCCTCTGTGTCTGTGTCAATTTGATATATTTGCATATCTCAGTTATATTGCAATATTAATTAAAATAACTGGAACTATCAGAAGTATAGTGGGAGGTTCTCAAGGCATCACAGAAGTTTCATACGTGCATGATTTGAGCACTTCACTTCACTATTTGAACTACATATTACCACATGCATCTTCACTACAAATCTGCAATACATTTTGTACAGGAGTGCTGACATTTACATATGCAAATACTTTTGCCTTCTGTATACTTCGCCAAAGAATGTTTAATGACCATGACTTTATATTTTATAATTATGTCATAGAAAAGCTTACAATAGCTGTGCTGTACAACAATATGGATGGGCAACAGTGAAAGCTGCAAAGTATAAGTTTTTTAAAACAACTCTCAGAGTGAACAACACAGTACGTGGAAGTGCATGCATGGAGAGTACACAGTGAAAGGAGGACACACAGGCATCAAACATACTAATTATTATGAAGAACAAATACGTACAGTCTACACTATTATAGAATTGAATCGAATGAATTACGTATATACAGTTTTAAATCAAGCGTTAACTAATGAAATGATGAAATTTCATTGGAATAGGACTCCAGAGATTTTAGGATCTGGCTAGTGGACATGAGAGTGAAGAAGGATGACTTGAGGAGTTCTTCCAGTGAAGGCGCACGGGCTGACCGCTTGACCCACATTTCAGCTAGATCTGCCACCGTTCGAGTCTTCTCGTAGATTAGAAAGTTCTGCACATGTGACTCAGGCACAGGCTGTTGGATCCAAGCGTGTGGCAGCCACAACAGGCATGACAGGACTTGGAGGGCGGTGGCTGCTGAAATCCGGGCTTGTGGGTCAGGATCTAGGAGAAGATGGGCAATCCTCTGGAGATGCAGCGAGTAAGGAGTGAACGGAGGCAAAGGAGGGAGGTCGGCCATGGCATAGGAATGTACCAGCTCAGGCTCACTCTCAAATGGACCTTCCTGTCCTAGTAGTTGGTAAATGAGACAGCCGGCCTCAAATACGTCAGTGCTCGAGTAGTTTAGCTCCTGAGCGGTGTCAGAGTTTCTGACTATTTCTGGAGGAAGAAATGACTCTTCTCCTCCAAGCTGCTTCACCTCTTGAGCGCTGTACACAAAACTCCCCTTCTTGTGGAGGGCATACGAGTAGTCTGATAGTAGAACATGGAAGGTGTCGGGGTTGATCAGAATGGACTTTGAGGTGATGTTTCTATGCACTACCCCGTGTCGATGGAGATGGTGGAGTGCAAGGAACAGCTGGAGCAGGACAAGACATACTAGTCTCTCAAGTTTTTCTTGTGAGAGGTGAGATCTCTGCTGAGCAAAGAAGTCCGTCAAGCAGACGTTGGTAGATGCATTGGTTAGCACGTACACACACTTCCCTGGCGGAGTGTGGAGTCCATTGATGGTAAAGGGTGGAGGGTCGGACATAACGGCCATCCGCCGCACTATGTGAGGGTGCGGTGGGAGGCACAGTGACATAGCTTCTTCCACCTCCCATTGTTCTTCGTCCATCACCTACAAGAATTGAAAAGGTATATAAGGCATGTGCAACAGGGCACTCACCAGGAGCAACAGCACAAATGTGTACCACAAAAGTGTACTACAAACCCTGTACATTAATATACAGGAAGTACAGGTACGGAGGGAGGGTCGTGCGGCATATGCACCTGTGTAGCTACTTGTCTGCATGTTCACTCCTGGCATTAACAATCACAGTATGGGTGAACTGTATGTAACTGCATTCTATACAGCGAGGGGAGGCTATTTATATTCACATACATGTAACTATTACTTACATGTACAATAAGCATGCCTGGATGTACCGTACCATTCATATACTATGCAGTGGCAGTCTATCCCTGTATGTACATTATATAGCACAGCTGTGTCCTGTTACGTGGCACATACAGTGTATATAGGCTATTGAGGATCAAGGGAGCGAGTACTGTGAATGGGTTGCAAAACACTGATCCTATTAAACTGTCACTGGAGGCAATAATTGGATAACGATCAACACGTCAGATATTGGTGTAGGAAAATACAGCCACAATAAGACCACGCACACTTTCAATGGTACACTGTATTCTGCACAAGTGTACACACAATACTTGCTATATATAGTACCAGATGTACAAACAGTGCCCCTGCAGTAGGCACACTTCTCAACAGGACAGTCCCATTCATGGCCATGTGTTCACACTCAAATGGATGAGACCACCTCTAATAACATTACTGCCAGTGTGTGTAAATGTACTGTGTGGAGGATACCATTAGGTACTAACAAAGGAGAGCTAACAGTTGTAGCAGGCTCTGTTCATCATGAAAAGAGAGAGCTAATGTCCACCATAATGCATTTGCACTGTATACAGTGGCTCAAAGTCAAGACAACCCAATTACACCCTCAACAACGTTAGAGTTTTCTAATTAGGTCAGCCAGCTGTTGAAAGGGAGACCAGTAGACTAGAACACCACAGGCATCGACCACTGTGACAGTAGAACCAGCCATGCTAGACCCTTGATCCTGTCTGATTAGGGCTCCCTAAAACCTCATGCGTGTATATATAACCAAGAGACTCTAGGTATCACTGTATACTCACAGAACAGGGTTTACACATACCAATTGAGGCCTACCTCCTGACAGACAGTTAACAGGGCTCAAAATCATGCACACTCAGCCAAAGAATCAGTGCCTGGAGCTAAGGGACCAGACTGTGCTGCACTTGAGTGTGTGCTTGGTAGCGTTGACAGTTACATACGCATGAGGTACGTGCGTACGTACGTAGCTACTGTACCATAGTGCATAGGACTAATGAAACAATCCAACAGGAAGCACCTCACACACAAACAAACACACACACACACACACACACACACACACACACACACACACACACACACACACACACACACGGAGAAGAAGGCCACTTGCAGACATAGTTCAGCAGTGAGAGTGGCACCAGCACAAATCTAGGAAACCGTAGCAGGCACTGCTTGACATCACATCCCCAGGTGTACATTCCAGGCAGCCTTCATGTGATGCACTAGGCATGACATAAACTCCTTAGACCCAGAACTGCACACAGACTGCTTCACACCACAACAGATGAGTGATGTAATTAACCAACTTTCCTGCACTGCTGGGGAAACACGATATAGGAATCCACCGGTGGGGAGGGGAGGGTGGCAATATACAACAGTGTACAAAACATCACATGCCATAGTCCAGGAAAAAGGTCTGGAGGGCATGCAGAGGGGTGGTAGTGTATTTTACAGACAGAGGTATGTACGTATGTAGGTTTGTATGTACATGCATGCATGATACTGAAATTGTGTCTCTCTATAAACCCAGCACCCACCAATGGCAAACTGTACACACAACCTGCCTTCAATTTTACTGCAGCCCATTACTGGAAAGGAAACCTATCCTCTCTCTTGTAGCATGTAACAGTAGCTTGCATGTACGTACGTACCTAACACTTCTGATGCAGTCAACAATGATAATACAGCACACAATGTATACACATAGCGCATGGTACTCACCTGAACTGAGTATGTTTTCCCTTTGACAACTACCGCAGGCCAATCGCTCACAGGCATGCAGTCGTCCCATGTACACTTGATGGATGAGGGAGGGGTGTACAGCCGCTTGTACATGCTAGACACCTTCTTGGTGGCGTCATTAATGGCCTCTGCCATCAACGTCTGCAGCTGTCCTACAGAGATGATGAGCGGGTCAATGGGAATTGTTTCAGGCTGAAGGGAGGCGAGGAACTCTGAACACATTGAAGAACGGTCGTCAGCAGGGCGTGCTGAAGGCGAGGAGACCGATGCACCACGATGGCTGCCACCGGATTGACTGCCAGAGGCTTCTTGCCCTTTTGCAAGTGGACTCTGCTTGGAAAAGAGAGGCTCTCCACATTCTGCATACTCATGGCTATTGTCCACTGTCATCTCTGCTGTGGCATTATGGAATGTACGAGTTGAATTGAGGAGTGAAGCCTCTGGCGACTGGGTGGGCCTCACAGTGGGTGAAGACAAGCTGTTGGTGCCCTTAAAGTTCATAGATGAATCATCTCGTGAGGCACTGTTGGCCACAAATCGAGTAGGCTTCTTCTGACCAGAGAATGTCTTTGACCTCTTTCTGAATAGCTTCTTAATTTTGCCCTTCTTCTCTACCTCAACCACCTTCTGCTCTTCTTCCTCTTTCTGCTTCTGTTCCTCAACATCCGCACTAACAACCAGTTCAGCAGGAGGAGGCTTCGAGTTGGAACGAAAGCCGAACTTGTGCTTCATCCTCTTGGAGAACGAGTTTGTCCTCTTCAAGGCTGGTGACGACTCTTTAGTGATGGTAGTAGCAGTGCCTGCTAGAGGGGAGGGGACTGGGGAGTGGGTGGGGCTGTGGGATGCTTGCTGAGGCTCTAAGGAGGACCCAGAGTTGCTGTGTGGTGAGGTTGAACGGACAGGGGGGTTACGGGTGGGAACTGGTGATAAGCCAGGCATGCGTGTGTGTGCTGTACGTGCCCGTGAACGCGCTGGCTTGGAAGGGGGGACATCAGTCGTATCCTCATCATCTTTCGACAGACGTGGGGTGGAGAGAGGGAAGTGAACATCGAGTGCCGCCTTCTTTGGAGGCGGTGGTGGAGGTCTGCGGCCAGTCGCACCAGAGCCAACCGTCTTTGACCTACGACGTGGACGTGGGACAATAAGTGGAGAAGAATCAAGAGGTGTTTCAGTATGGGGGATGCTGTCTTTTGCCGGTTCTGTTCCACCTTTGGGTGACTCTGATCCATTTTCCTTCTCTCTCTCCTCTGACGTCAATGATGGCTTCTTGGAGTATGGGGGAGGAGGTGGGGGACGAATCCGTCTGCTTGCAGCTTGTGAAGCAATATTAATCTTTGGTTTTGCCGAGAGTGGTGGTTTTACTCTTGGGTGATCCATTGGTTGAGATTCCTCTGGGGGATCAATTGGCCGAGATTCCTCTAATGGATCCATTCGCTGAGATTCTTCCGAGGGATCTACTGATTCCTCAGGGGCATGCATTGTCTGAGGTGACTCAGGGAGGCCCATTGGTCGAGAAGTCTCCACGCTCGTCTGCACGGTTGAGCCGACCAGCACAGGAGGACCGTCAAAGTCGTCTGCCTGAGGTGCCTCAGGGATGCCCATTGGTCGAGAATTCTTCACGCTCGTCTGCACGGTTGAGCCGACTAGCACAGGAGGACCGTCAAAGTCGTCTAGATCCAACTCGCTGTAGCCGTTGACGTCTACGACGGTCCTGGTTCCGTTGGTGTGCGGGAGCGGCGGCATACTGCTGCTGGCGATGTCCTCAGCATTGGGCACGCCGGGCGACTCTGCAGTGGAAGGCTGCTCGTCCACAGACAGCTCCGTCACTCGCTGCTGTGTGTCACCAGACGCTTCGCCTCTCTCCGCCGGATCGCCTTCGTAGAACACCTCCTCGTACGGTCGGTCGCTCCCAGTGACGGCTAGCTCATCGCCGACGGAATGAGTCTCCCCGTCCAGAGAACTGACGGAATCGAAGCTAGACTCGCTCTTGAATTTGCCTGAGGGGTCCAATTGGATTGGAATTGGTTCGGAAATGTCCAGCGCCTCTACGAACCCTTTCCTTGGCGCAGGAATAGGGGCCTTCTCGGTGCCCCTCAGAAGACTGTTAAACTTCTTCTTGAGAGAGGACCGCTTTTTGTCCCTAGAATCCGTCAGAGGCATGTTGCTGTACTGTGGCGCTGTATCCGACTCTGGTCCACTAGCGGATAGATCCGGTCTTGGCGTCACCGCATGCTCTGAAGTAGTGGAGTGGGCTGCCCGCGACCTCATGCAATCGCTACATACGTCTGGCTTCCATTGGTTAGGGATAAAGCCCTGGCAGCCATTCATGATCGCTGATCGTGATATATAAATGGTTTATGATATCGAACCCCACTAAGCGACCGCCATATTTGGGGAGGAGGGGCTAGCTGCCTAAGCGTATTCATGATCATCGTTGCTCGGTTACAGGAAAAATGGGGAAGAGTGGAAAGCAGACGAAGGCGAGTTCGAAGGAACAGGAGCAGCAGAACCAGGAAGAATCCAGCCCTTACGGTAAGTTTACATGCATGAAGAAACATGGGGCATGATCTCATACAGGTTCATTGCTGTGTGACAATGATGAACTGGCAAGGTATTGAGCTTATAGCACAGCATTAACTTCAATGGGGTACAGAACGTTTCGGTCCGTGGACCTTCTTCAGCTGTAATACCGTATTACTGTAATACTCGTATTACAGCTGAAGAAGGTCCACGGACCGAAACGTTCTGTACCCCATTGAAGTTAATGCTGTGCTATAAGCTCAATACCTTGCCAGTTTAAACATGGGGCATCCCGCTACAAGTGTTGCTGTCACGACACCAAGCTGGCTGCTCTCGCTCTCTCGCTCTCTCTCTCTCTCAACATGTCGCCATTATTAACTGAACCACAGGAAGACATACATGTAGTTGTATGCAGTAAGGGTGACAGGTGGGGTGAGGTGATACCAACACTGCCAAAACAAAATGTTTTGGGGATGACCATGCACAGTTAAAGCAGAGCAAAGAGGGGGGGGGGGGGGGGGGACTATTCAAACATGCATGTATAGTTGAGTTCAGTGAAAGTACAGTCAAGTGGGGCATTAGTCTTATCTCCAGTTCCTCTTGCACCAGATGCGGGATGATCCCTCTAAGGCTTGACGGGTGACCTCCCTCTCTGGTTCACTTCTTGCCTTTGAGCTTGCATTCACAATCTTGTACAGTTCAGTGAGGCCGGGGACATGGATGAAGCCTCTCGAACCAACTTCAACAGTGGTGAGAGTGGCATGGAATCCGTTCCGTCTGCAGCTCTTCACCAGTTCTGCATACTTCAACTGTTTTCCTGATGCTGCATCCTCAATACCACTCTCAAACAGGATGGTGAGCTCTACCATGTGAACTGAGGAGGCATTCCAGAGGACCATGTCCGGTCGCTCGTCAGTGACAGAAATGTTCTGGGGAGGTCCATACACCTTCCTCGTCTTCTTCCGACCACCTTCCTCTCTCTCTCTCTCTCTTTTCGAGCAAACATGTCAGCATAATTAATCCAAAGCCAGGAAAAGAAACTACATCTGAAAGGTTAAATATGGAGTACATGCTTCTTGTGGGTCTCAGCCACTGTCAAAATATTAGAACATAATATTGCACAGAATTGGGTGAGATCCACGAAAAAACGAAACCAAACCAAAACAAAACAAAACAAAAAGTATGCAGGCTCTCTCTCTGTCTCTCTCTCTCTCTCTCTGTCTCTTTCTCTCTCTCAAACAAACAAGCAACAAAAACAGTCAAATGGTGGCTGCCGAGGGCTAAGAGTGTTCTAGGCCCTGCTCACATGTCCTATAAAGACACGGCACAGTTGAAAAGCCTAGGGGGGGGGGGGGTGAGAGTCGTGCAGAATTAGTTTTATACAGTTTACATATGTCAAAGGGCAAGTCAACCAGTCACTCTACTTCCGTCTGCACCAGATGTCGTGTGAGTGTGTTCATGTGCCTTTTGTTGCTGCAGATGGCTTGGTGGGTGACTTTGTAGAAGACTACCCCGTCTTGTGTGAGCGCAGTAGCCTGACTGCTTTGGAAGTGCAGGTGAATGCGGCACGACCAGGAAGGTTTATCAACCTTGTACTGAAAGATGAAACTGATCCATCAACACTATCAGAGATCCAACTTGCACGTAAGGGTCTGGCAGCATACATGCGTACATAAGTACATACATACATACATAAGTACATACATACATACATACATACATACATAAGTACATACATACATACATACATACATACATACATAAGTACATACATACATACATACATACATACATAAGTACATACATACATACATACATACATACATACATAAGTACATACATACATAAGTACATACGTATGTACATACTGTGTACGTACAGTACTGTGCTGCAGTGATCTGTTTCCTCATGGCAACACTGCTGGAGTGGTGCAATGAAAACAGTTCCTGCTTCTCAACTGTGGCACGTTGCCACTGCAGTGCCCCTCACAGTAGTGCCTGACCAGATTGCTCCCACACAGCCTTTGCATGCCATTCACCAGTGTGGCTTCCACATGAACCCCATTCCAACTGCTGGGAGACCTATCTGGTGCTTCCAGCCACTGGAGCGAGATTAGTGATTTAAGTACGTAGACGTCATCAAATTGTTTGCATTCCGTTTGTAGATAGTTATACCTGTGATCTATAAGTGTGTATGTATGTAGTACAGTAGGGAGGTCCATAGCCAATATACACACACAACCCACCATATTTGCCGAGGTCATGTATAGAGACTACAGACTGACCAACTTACGTATGTACCTGTAACCATACTGTATGTGTTACGTACGTACGTACCTATATCATCTGGAAGGGTGCAGTGCAACAGACAGACCTTTAGATACGTAGCATGCACATACAGACCGCGTAATGCGTATGCACATATGTAATTGCCTGTTGTGCAATCAACAGACAATATATGTATATAGCGCATTCTGTTTGTGTAATCAGTAGTCAAAGTGCAAAACTTCCTTGAATTACCCGAACTTGCTTCCTAATTTCCAACCACACAACTGTACTCCAAGTCCACCTACAGTTGCACCTCCTTCATCAGATCACCATTTTCTGCAGTCTCTGCAGGCTCAGACATCCTCTGTTACTTCCCTATGTAGGTACGTGCATAGATAGCTCGACAACAACACACTATTACTTCTACACATGTAAGTAGGTACATACATAGCTCCTGTGCAGTGCTTGGGTGGCCCTCCCGCATGCATGTGGTCTGTGTACAGCTCCATTGGAAGCCAAGCTGTGTGTTGTGACAGCAATTCGATGTGGGAAGTGCACGTAAAGACGGGGTAGTGCATTTGGGAGTAATGAAAGTGCATTAGAAACCAGCTCTGGTTTTCCTGAAATACTGTGTGGTTTCAACTGCCTTTGTCCGTAGCGGCCAACCTTGACATTGTGTTGCTAATGAATGTCCATGAATGCATTTTCACTGTTTTGCCCTCACTAAAGTGAAATTTCATGTTTTTCTGGTGTACACCATTGCCCCCTGTCTCCAGTGTACAACATGGTACCTTCCATAACTTTCCAATAATCAGTTTGCCTTGTATGTGCGTGTGTCAGTATGCTTTAACAGGTACGTACATACGTACGTCATACGCATTACATTAATGCAGCCATTCCATTCCTCTTTGCTGGGGGAATCTTAGACATACGTACATACAGTACATATGTATGTATGTATGTACTTGACGACTTGTACTTGTGAACAGCAGACGCCGGACATCTTTCACTGCCCCCTTTAATTTTACCGCAGCAGCCAAGGCACGAGGCTACTTGCATACCTATGTATGTACATATGTATGTACCATACAGTATAAGTCTGAAACAGGTCTGTCTCTCCTAAGTACATGCGGACGTACATGCATGCACATCCTCTCTGTACATGCTTGACCTTTGACCCCACATACTACTTCCCACTACAACATCCTTCACCTTGTTTGCTTGTTCCCTTCCTCCCCTGCAGAGACGCCTCTCCCAGAGAGCCACATTGAACCCTGTAAGATGGCGCTAGAGATGGTCCCATCTGCTCTGGACCACATTAAGCTCCTCCACATGGCCCTCACCCCAGCTCTCCTCCAAGGAGTTGCTACCATTGCAGGCAAAAAGAATTTGAGGTGCGTGTCTGGTAGGTGTATGGACCATGTTTGCTGACATGGTAGAGGGCAGTATGAAGGAGTGTCTGCCCCTCCCCCTCTGTGCGTGTGTCTCTGCAGGCATCTCTCGTTAGATGGATGCCTCCTTCCCGAAGATCTCAGCGTTCTTCTCTCTGTCCCAATCACTCACCTTTCCCTGAGGTGCTGCTCCCTTAGTGACGACCACTGTACCTCTCTTGGGCATGCCCTCATGGACAACACCCACCTTGTCTCCTTGAACCTGGCTTGCAACAGGATTGGCGACGGAGGGATGAAGCAGCTTGTGAAGGGGTTAAGAGTGAACAGGGCCCTGCTCCTGCTCTCACTGACACAAAATTACATCAGCGACATTGGAACTGGGCTGCTTGCAGAAGTAAGGCACAGCGGTGTGTCCATCTGTATTGTCTGTCTGTCTGTCTGTTTGCGTGACACACACACACACACATAACACTTATACACACACACACACACACACACACACACCACACACACACACACACATGCACACACACACACACACACAACACAACACACGCACGCACACACAACACACACACACACAACACACAGACACACACACAACACGCACATAACAAACACACACACACAAACACACACAAAACATAACACAACACACACACTCACGCACAACACACCTGCACAGGAAGAAATTGCTGTAGCGTATATACATACATGGCTTTGCATGGTCATTGCTTCATCCTGTCTGCATGCCTTCATTGTGCGCCACTGTTGTGTGCTCGTCCAGGCTCTTTCCAACCAGCTTACATTGACCCATGAAGAGACTGTACACCGGAGGAGGCTCCTGGTGTCTGCCGGGGGGTGGCCGGGGGAGGACGGCATGGTGGACCTTGATGCCAGTGCT
>OX465036.1:1608272-1613272 GCA_949841015.1 Aplysina aerophoba | reverse complement strand
AGGCTGGCAAGAAGCCGGTCTCCGAGCCCCCACCTGGCACTCCGCCCCCTGTAAGGAGCAGAGGGACATTGCTGTACTGTGACGTGATTGCATACGCTGCTGTGTCTCTGTCCTGTCCTCCGTTGGTCCATGAACTGGGTGTGCATGTGTGCATGTACGTACGAGCATATGTACATACATGCTTCTGTGTGCGAGGCGGGTAGAGTTACAGTAGCGGTGTTGGTGTGCATACATCTGTAGTGTGGTGACCTTGTCTGTACCACCTTAACACACATAGGAGTTACCAAAGATAGTCAGTCCTTTGCTGGAGCATGTCACAGAGGAGAAGGGAGTCCTCAAAATGTCTGGCAACATGGCCCTGGCGAGTGTGTCACTGGCCTGTGAGTGACCAGCCCACCCACCCACATACATCCAACACTGATGGCTCTGCTAGGTGGGGCGTAATAGGCCTTGCGCTTCAATAGGTTGTAAGAGTGGGATGAGAAGTGATCCGACTACTACATGGGGCTGTGGGCATGTTCCTGTTTTTGTTAATGATGAGTGTGTAGAGCTGGCAGAGCAGAGAGCACTGTGTACTGAACTAGAGTAACAGTTCAAATGGTCAGTCCATTATGTATTTCTTCTCTCAGAAGTGGTGTCCTATCTCTGAAGTAGTCACTGATAACGGGTAGTGATAGTGCTGTGTGTGCCTTTGTAGGTGTGCAAACAAGCCTATGCACTAATGTGCCTGTGTGGATGTGTGTTGCTGTGTGTGTCCTTTATGTGTACGTACGTACGTAAATCCGTTTTCAGACAACCACCTCACCGACAGTGGAGTGAGGCTCCTGATGGAGGCAATGAAGAAACAGGTGTCTGAGACTGAGAGGGGCCAGGGGCTGCTCAGGCTGTCTGTCAAGGTTGGTCCAAGCACCCCGCTTCACTAGTTACTACGTATGTGCGTAGCATGTAAGCAAGTTGTGCCTCATTTTAACTGTCTTCATGACAGCTTACAGTGATACCCATTTCACATTGACCCGTTATCTTGGGTTCAAACGGGTATGTGAGTGTTTGTGGTTTCCATACAGCACGTACATATGATGTGCATATGTGGTTTAAAGTGCACTTGAAACAACGTATGTGCATATGTGGTTTAAAGTGCACTTGAAACAACGTATGTGCATATGAGGTTTAAAGTGCACTTGAAACAACGTATGTATGTGCATATGAGGTTTAAAGTGCACTTGAAACAGCGTATGTGCATATGTGGTTTAAAGTGCACTTGAAACAACGTATGTGCATATGTGGTTTAAAGTGCACTTGAAACAACGTATGTGCATATGTGGTTTAAAGTGCACTTGAAACAGCGTATGTGCATATGTGGTTTAAAGTGCACTTGAAACAACGTATGTGCATATGTGGTTTAAAGTGCACTTGAAACAACGTATGTGCATATGTGGTTTAAAGTGCACTTGAAACAACGTATGTGCATATGTGGTTTAAAGTGCACTTGAAACAACGTATGTATGTGCATATGAGGTTTAAAGTGCACTTGAAACAGCGTATGTGCATATGTGGTTTAAAGTGCACTTGAAACAACGTATGTGCATATGAGGTTTAAAGTGCACTTGAAACAACGTATGTGCATATGTGGTTTAAAGTGCACTTGAAACAACGTATGTATGTGCATATGAGGTTTAAAGTGCACTTGAAACAACGTATGTGCATATGTGGTTTAAAGTGCACTTGAAACAACGTATGTGCATATGAGGTTTAAAGTGCACTTGAAACAACGTATGTGCATAGGTGGTTTAAAGTGCACTTGAAGCAACGTATGTGCATATGTGGTTTAAAGTGCACTTGAAACAACGTATGTGCATATGTGGTTTAAAGTGCACTTGAAACAGCGTATGTGCATATGTGGTTTAAAGTGCACTTGAAACAATGTATGTGCATATGTGGTTTAAAGTGCACTTGAAACAATGTATGTGCATATGAGGTTTAAAGTGCACTTGAAACAGCGTATGTGCATATGTGGTTTAAAGTGCACTTGAAACAGCGTATGTGCATATGTGGTTTAAAGTGCACTTGAAACAACGTATGTGCATATGTGGTTTAAAGTGCACTTGAAACAACGTATGTGCATATGTGGTTTAAAGTGCACTTGAAACAACGTATGTACGTACGTAAGCTGGTTCCACTGGTTGGTACATAGCAAAGTTGGGTATGTGGTAGACGCACGTTGCTGTGTGACATGGTGATGCTCTTCTGTTATTGTGTTTGTGCAGAATTCAATGGTCAGTGCCGAGTGCTTGGCAGAGCTGGAACAGCTGGTGGCTGCTCGGAACCCTCTGCAGCAGAAGCAGAAGCAGGAGTCAGTCATCAGTGAAGAACCGCTCAATGGGACAGCAGTGCAGCAAACATGATGTGCATTTATTGCATGTGCTGTAATAGATGTATTGTATATGGTGTGTGATGTGGTATGAGGCAAAAGGGTTATTTCAGATGATTGCCTTTAACTATAGCCAGCTAAGTCCATATACTGCTTACTCAAATACATGTGTCATACATATCTAGTGACTTTTGTGTATACATGAAAAGCAACAACTGGATAGTGCTGCATGCATGGGACTGTCTAGTGTGCCCTGCACATGATGCACTCAAAGCCATTGATTGATAAATAAATAATATTATATATATATATATATATATATATATAATATGCCTACTAAACTTATGCATGCAGTTAGAGCGATTATAGCTGTGGTTTGCAGAAGCAGCACACTACATCCACGCAGAAAACGACCGGATGTAGGTCCGTTTTCGAGGTCGGTTTCTCCCTAGGGGAGTTCCCACGCTACACTTTGCCATCAGATGGGTCGCAAACGGAAAGTGGATTCGAGCAGCTCGACCGAGGAAAGCGAGCGACAGGGTGTGTACTTGTACACACTTGTTTGTAGAGTGACTCAGTGTGTATACGTGTAATGGTTCTCCAGTCGTGACCGCACAATGTGTGCCACGCTTCAGACTACACTCGTTCTTCCGTACCTCGTGTAGACACAGGTATTTGGTCGTACCTGAAAGATGAATTGACACGAGGGTACCTTGCTAAGGGAGATGACAAGATGTACAACGAGCGACAGAGGAGAATGGACACCTTCATGCAAACACCAAGACAGCTTGAAAAGGCAAGTAGCAAATAACAGCTCTGTTACAACGAATAAGTGATGCTGGCATTTCTCTACAGTGTAGAAAATCAATAAGTGGAGGGCAGGATTGTGATCATGAGACTCAGATGTGCGATGCATGTGCATGCGTAAGCAGATGTACTGTATGACGCTAAAATGAAACAGCTACTACCCTAGCACGCCAACGCCAGCCACTTTGCTGTGTTGGATACACATAGTCACACATGGCAGACCTGCTTATGCCCTCCGTCATCAAAAAGTGGACGAAACAAGCAGATCAGCCACACAACACTAGGCGATTGCATTCATCTTTCTCCACAGATTTGTCATCTTTCTCTGTCCATGCAGCTGCTGATCTATGGAACATTCATGTGCTTCAATGCATTTCTCTTCATATACACATTCCTGCCGATAAGGATATTCATTGGACTCTTTCAGCTCCTCTTCTGCTGCAGATGGCCTCTGAAACGGCCAGCGTACATCTGTGACGTCATCAGAGGTAGTCCACATGTTGTGATGTACAATACGATCTGTTTCGCTGATTAATGCAAGGTGGAATTACGTAGCTAACATTCAGCTTTAACCATGTACATGGATTTCACTATGATTGTTAAACTATAGTGATGTGAGCTTGCACGTAGCAACAATTTCCGTGAGAGTAAGACGTTTCGACGACAAAGGTCTTCGTCAGTTACAAACCTGAACAACAGTACAGAAATGCACCTAAATTGTTGCTACGTGTAACCTCAGCATCACTCTAGTTCTACGTAAACTGTAGCATGAGCCTCTACGACATCACTGTTATTGTTGTCTGTCAGTTCCCTAAACGGTACAGTATTGTTTTGTATTAGCTATTCCATAGTATAACAATATAATATTATGTTCGGTGTTCGTTGGAGCCTACATGCACTCTACTTGCCACTCCAATGCAGCCATTCTACTTGTGCTGGGGATCCTTGCGCTGCAACGTGTAGACACCTCCATCATCTACCACATGGTGCGAGGACAGTCCATTCTGAAACTGTACGTCATCTTTAACATGCTTGACATATTTGAGCGCCTCCTAACATCAGTGGGACAAGACACACTAGACTCGCTGTACTGGTTAGCAGTGGACCGGTTCTGCGGTGAGCCGGGGCGGAGGAGGAGGAAGAGGGATGCAGTGAACCTTGTCCTGCATTTTTTAATCTCTAATGTTTATGTGTGTATCCTCTTCATCACCAAATATAGTAATGGTGAGCATTGTGGTAGAAGTAGTGCATTGGGTATAGGGGAGTCTAGCTTGCAGTCCTTATATACTTCTTCTTCCTGCATGTTAATGATGAGTAGGGGAAGCAGTGCCTATGCTAGGTTTAGTGTGGAGCATCTGAGTGTGCGGGGTGGGGGTGGGAAGCATGGCTGTTTGTCCTTGACTCCTGACTGCTAGTTCTGCATTGCATAGTTGTTTTGTTCCAGGCAGCCACACTCAATGTGGCCATCAATTCCCACAATAAGGCACTTCTGACCATAATGGTCTCCAACCAGTTTGTTGAGCTCAAGGGAAGCGTTTTCAAAAAGTGTGCAGTGGACAACCTCTTTCAAGTCTCCTGCAGTGGTTAGCACACCTTGCAACACGTTCCCTGTGCATTGTATTGTGGCATGAGTGTCCCTCTTGTTGTGTTGTGGTGTGATCTCATCCCTGTACACATCATACTGTACATGGACACTGTGTGGACACAGTCCTCCCTATCTGTGCATGAATCAATGCCACTACAGTACAACATTGCTTATTGCCGCGAGGTGCACCGCGTTAGGCCCTTCCCGCTGCAAGGCTTGCCCTGAAGTAGAAATGGCTAG
>OX465036.1:1555772-1605772 GCA_949841015.1 Aplysina aerophoba | reverse complement strand
AGTCTTAAAATTGAACCAAGTAAACTAGACTCCATGAAGTTGACGCCATTATACGTATTGTATGTATACATATAATAATAGTAATATTATATTATGTATACATATAATAATAGTAATATTATATGTATACATATTATATAGTAATATTATATGTATTATATGTATGTATACATATATAGTAATAAGCCTTAGTGTTGACATTCATGTGTATGTGCCTCTCCCGGCAGGTGCTACAGACCATACAACAAAATACAAAGCTGGAGAGCATTTGGAGTGTTCTGATTCTCTTGCAAGTGTTTGCTGTGTGAGTAGCAGTGGGTGGTGAATGTGATGGGTTTGTCTTTCTGCGTGAATAACATAGCAATCTTCTTATGCATGAATTTGGTGGCACATTGCAATGCAATAATGTATGTATATACATATCTTGATCAGTTGCAGAGTCTAACTAGCTTGTGGAGATCGCCATTTTTATAGTTAGATGTGCAGTGAGCATTCTTTATGTACAACTTATTGATACTATGTTTGAGCAACTGCATGCATGTGTTTGAAAGCACACTGTTTTCAAAAAGAAGATTGAGCTGTGCTTAAACTGATGTGCACGTATTATGGCATACGTGCATAATATTACCAAGCATGACCTTGCAAGTGTCTACATGCTCTGTGTGTTTATACGCTACTACACTGAATCACCCCCTGTTGTGTGTGCAGTCTTGTAGTGGTAAAGGTTGTGGTTGGACTGGCTCTTCTGAGGAAGGCCCATTCAATGACTTCACAGAACTCTTGGAAGGGGAAAGGTCATGCTGCTGTCAACTCGGAACCGTTTTTAGAGCTACATAGACGTCCTATCTGCACTATTCCACTGAAATAGCTTTTATCTGTTAAAATTGTCAATTGGAATCTTGGAATACCTGGTCATGTATACTTCACATGGATATATGGCATGCATTGATAATTATAACTACTAACTACATGCGCATGCACATAGATAATTATGACGGTAACATTTTGCATTAGATTTTGATCAGCCGTCATTGTTGCAATGTACATATTGTAATATGCTGTATAACAAAACTCTATACAGATCGATTACAACAGATGTACGTTATAGTGAAGCATTATTTAATTCAAGGTAACTTGTAGTTCAGCAGCTACTTAGAATTTAGAAAACCAACTACATACGCAACATAGTGCATGGCCTAACAATCAACTGCAACTCGTTTTGTGCTAATTAACTCTTAAGCTATATGCGAGAACGAAGGTTCATCCTCTGGCAGATGTCATTGCAGGCGTGTGTCTTGAAGAACCTCTGCACACCATTGCGCCCTTGGTCAGTAGGCCCGTACTTCCCTCCGGGACCGCAGGAGTGCATGGCTGGATCTGTGAGGGTGACCCCACCACCAGGAGTCTGCACTCCCTGGTGATCACAAATCAGGATGCTCTGACCAGACTTGGCCCATGTGTAGTGGCTGAACGCTTGTAGAACATCGGAAAGTGGTGAACCAGGCTGCCTCACCACCCCAAAGTTATTGCTGAACTTCTCAAAGGAGCCTTCCAGTAGCTGCTCTACAAGATAGCATTTCCCATTGGAGCACTGGATTACATCACAGCCAATGTAGGCAACATTTGGGGTATGCCTCGGCTTTGTGGGATCTTCAGTGAACTCCCTGGCATACACAGAGGCCACTACTTGCATTTCAGCTGTTGTCTTGCAAGCCTGCAAAGCATCACTGCCACTTTTCTTGGTATGAAGCTCCTTCATGACAATGCGGCTGCTGGTTCTTGCCTCCATTGCGTGGAACACGACTGCTTCTTCGCCAACTGCAAACGGAGCAGCAGCACACTTGTAGTGAAATGCCATCGATGGGTTGGGAAGCGACACATCCTGCCTCTGCAAATCAGCCAAGGAGAGCAGACCTGGTGGCTGTGCTTTCAGTGCACTCAACTCAGGTAGAGACGTCCAGGTGGGAACAGTTGGGTCAAGAGTCCACGAATCTGCTGATGCTACTTTGCGAGCCTCTGAACCCACCACACTGGCAGTGACTGATTTGTGCACTGCAGTCCCCACCTCCTGGGGCTCCTTTGCATCAAACTGCCTGATCATGAGGCACTGGCTGCTGAGACGACGGAGGCTCTCATTGAACACAGTTATCATCTTGTCTGTGTACGCTTTGTTGATGTACCCAAACCAATACTGCACTTGGTTTTGGGCCACTTTCTGCATAATGGCTTCATGTGAGATGCCTGCTGGGTCACCATTGGGATAATCATCAGCCATGCTGTTGTATTGATCCCCATGACAAGGATAGTCTGCAATGTGTATTAGCACCTGCATGTGCACATAATTATATAGAAGATAGAAGTAAGAAAAGACCCTCTTATATATAATAAAATTATAATATGCATACATGCTGTGGCATCTGTGATATGCTCAGCATATTATATAGGATCCTTATAGGATCCTATATAATCAAGATGCATTAATTATTATCTATGCACGAATACCTTTTCTATGGTATTTCAACTGTCTCATTGTGCCTGATTTGGCATACTACAAGACTGACCGGGAAACAAACTATATACGTATCTAAAAGACTTGGAAGAGCTGCAAAATAATTGGGAACTATAATATTATAGCTAGTTGATTTATAAATGTAGTGGATGTACATAATTGGACAGATCATCTGACCACCATGTATATATGCACGTATATGTTGCAAAAATTACATAAACATATATATATATACCTTCGTGGACTCTTGCCTCCAGTACAATTGGGTAAATACTGCATTCAAGCCTCCCATTATATCTTCTGGGCCATCTCCACCTCCAGCAGCAACAATTCCACTTACAAAAGCACGAAAAGCAGAAGCTGAACTAGAATAATTAGGTGAAAGTAGAAGTCACGATAGCTACTTATGGCTACATCAAAAAGTAAAGGTGAGTCAATGCGTAATTAAAGCCAATGCAAGTATGGAAAATTGAATCAATGAGCACTCAACAATGATGCAGCGCCAAGTGCCATCAAAACATTCTATATACAGCATAAACAATGCCACAGAATCTATGACATGCATGCGTGCAATATTAATGTTTGTATACATTGTATATTATATAATAAGCTATGCTATATGTCAATATTATATTATACATATAATTCATATATGTCCACTTACTTGGTGAAATTGATCCAAGTGGTGCGAGAAGAATCAGGCTGATCATGGTCAGTGTAGCGAACAAAAGCAAACTGCAAATCACAGCCCTGATATTCAACCTCCAATTTATCACGCAGCTGCACAATGTTGTCTTTCACTGTCTGGATCCAACTGCTCATGGATCCAGTGCAATCCACCAGAAAACAAAGATCAACCTATATATGTATACAACAAAGGAACATGTATGCACTGCTTGAAGGAAACACAGTAGTTCTGAGAGCTCTAACTAACAATATAATTATAATTATAATGTTTTGTCGACTTAATGTACGGATTTCCTTTATACAGAAGAGTCATCCATGCAAGATGGTTGACAACTCATGCTTCATGGCTATCAAACGTCTAGCACATGAGAGCACTGCATAGCTGTATACCTTAGGGTTGGTTATGTTGAGAGTGAAGCCGACTTTCAACAGGACAAGCGTGTCTCTCGCTGTTATGCCGTGATCACCAAGGGTCATCATTCTTCCATGACGGGAATCGTCTAACACCTTCTGTCCTAAGCAGAACTGGTACTCATTCAAGCTGAGGTTGCAGATGCCTTCTGAGAGACTCCTCATCTCAGTAAGATGAAAGTCCTGCAGTCACCATGCATCCATGGGCACATGAGAACAGTATATTATATGCATACTCATCTATGTACACTTTTCCATGAGATTTTTACAAGTCATGCATACAAATGCAATAATTATAGTCGAGTATACATAGTATACTTACATGTAGCATACTTACATTTGGGTTACTGGAGGGTATTTCGACTGTATGTAGTTTGCCGTCTGCTGCCTGCAGGTATATCTCCCAGGGGACTTGTACAATGAGGTTGATGACACTTCTGTTCTGTAGGCCAGGAAAGGAGGCAAGTTTGCGCTCGTCTTCCAGCGGCCTAGGACCGCTGCTACGACAGACGAGTTTCTGCTTGTACGGTGGGAGGTCAGGTCTCTGTTCATGAATGAGCTTCTTCAGCCCGAGTACGGTCAAATCCTGTAGACATAGAAAGCCACGAAGGTCTACGTGCGAATATTTAGCGCTAGAACTGTGGGCAGATGCATACTCCCGCATAGATAAATATACGTATAATCACAACTAACCTGCGGGTTATGCACAGAAACGGTTGTAGTTGCGCCAACCATATCTTTCACGTACAGTTGCCACAGCTGTGCGTCGTCTAGCCCAGCCATTTTCCAACGTCTTCTTGTTCAAGGACTAGCACAGAAATACTGAGGCACTATGACGGAGAAGACTGATCACAAGAACGATATTTTGTTATATACTCCAGTAGAGTTTGTTCCTGGAAAATAATTAATGCAGCCTAGCGCGTTTTCCAAGTTATGGAGGGGAAATTCCGCATTGAAGTCCCGATGACCCGTTGACGTAACTAGCCTCAGGCCATTCTTTATTTCAGTTTGAATGAGTGAATAGCATTCAAAAACAGTTTATATTCATGGAATCGTTATCCCCAACCACACTGGTAATTCCTAGAAAATGACCATGAATGTCATTAAGATGACGACCAGAGACGTATAGTATAAGTTACACCGTAACACTTTTGAGAAAGTGATACTGACAGCAAATAGATACAGGTCTCTGCTCCTACGTGAAGGATGAATGACACAAGGGTACCTTGTTTAAGGAGATGACAAGATATATACGCAATGAGCAGCAAAGAAGAGTAGACCACTACAATTCAAACACCAGCTACACCTCAGCACTGGAGAATACCTCTCAATGGCCAGCAGGTGGAGCATGCTGTGTAACCAGCTAGCTAGGTCATCCACAAACCTTGCACACTGTACATGTACGTGTCAGGCAGTCACTTATATGCACTATTGTTGTTTAGCTATATATAACCAATCATACGCAACTCTCCAACATGGATTTGATTACTATACTGCAAATGTCCATTACAGCAGATGCATGTTACAGTGAAATAAGTACTGTAATGCAATGAACACAAAATTATCAAGTTACAAGTCCAGAAGCTACAGATGTACTCAATCCTACAAAATAATTGACAAAGAGTGTAAACGATAGAGTTCAGCATGGAAACTAAGTGCAGCTTGTCCAATTGTATATGCCCTTATACTGTAGCTCTTTAAATGCTAGCACTGCCAAGGTTCATCCTCTGGCAGATGTCATTGCAGGCGTGTGTCTTGAAGAACCTCTGCACACCATTGCGTCCTTGGTCAGTAGGCCCGTACTTCCCTCCGGGACCGCAGGAGTGCATGGCTGGATCTGTGAGGGTGACCCCACCACCAGGAGTCTGCACTCCCTGGTGATCACAAATCAGGATGCTCTGACCAGACTTGGCCCATGTGTAGTGGCTGAACGCTTGTAGAACATCGGAAAGTGGTGAACCAGGCTGCCGCACCACCCCAAAGTTATTGCTGAACTTCTCAAAGGAGCCTTCCAGTAGCTGCTCTACAAGATAGCATTTCCCATTAGAGCACTGGATTACATCACAGCCAATGTATGCAACATTTGGGGTATGCCTCGGCTTTATGGCATCTTTAGTGAACTCCCTTGCATACACGGAAGCCACTAATTGCATTTCAGCTGTCATCTTACAGGCCTGCAGATCGTCAGTGCCACATTTCTTGGTATGAAGCTCCTTCATTACAATGTGCCTGCCGGTTCTTGTCTCCAATGCGCGAAACACTACTGCTTCTTCACCAACTGCAAACGGAGCAGTGCCAAGCTTGTAGCTGAATGGGATCGATGGGTTGGGAAGCGACACGTCCTGCCTCTGCAAATCAGCCAAGGAGAGCAGACCTGGTGGCTGTGCTTTCAGTGCACTCAATTCAGACAGCAAAAACCACCTGGGAACAGTTGTATCTAGAGCCCACGAGTCTGCTGAAGCTACTTTGCGCACCTCTGAGCCCACCACACTGGCGGTGACCGATTTCTGCACTGCAGTCCCCACCTCCTGGGGCTCCTTTGCATCAAACTGCCTGATCATGAGGCACTGGCTGCTGAGACGACGGAGGCTCTCATTGAAGACAGTTATCATCTTGTCTGTGTACTGCTTCTCAATGTAACCAAACCAATACTGCACTTGGTTTTGAGCCACTTTCTGCATCATGGCTTCATGTGAGATGCCTGCTGGGTCACCATAAGGGTAGGTGTCTCCATGCATGGTGTGGTATTGATGCCCATGACAAGGGTAGTCTGCGATGTGTATTAGAACCTGGGCATAGATATAGAAGAACGCAGAAAGATGATGCATACTGTACAATGTATCTGTGAATTGTGTGTGTTGACCCACATTTGCAATCGGAATGATATTTGGAGCAAATTGAGCAAAAACCATTGCAAAACACAGAAACTCTAACCCTATTACTCAAATCTATATAGCTACCTTAGTAGACTCTTGCCTCCAGTGCAAGTGGGTAAAGACTACATTCAAGCCTCCCATGACATCTTCCGGGTCATCTCTGCCTCCTCCAGCAATAATTCCACTGACAAAGCCACGGAAATCTGAAACTGATCTAGAATGGTTGGCATGAAATGGAAGTCAAAGTACACCATACTTACAGGATACCGAAAGCTACCTACAGTATATGGATAGGACTGTTCAGTGTGTGTGCGTGTGTTCGTGTCCGTGTGTGTGTGTCCATGTGTGTGTGTGTGTGTGTGTGTGTGTGTGTGTGTGTGTGTGTGTGTGTGTGTGTGTGTGTGTGTGTGTGTGTGTGTGTGTGTGTGTGTGTGTGTGTGTGTGTGTGTGTGTGTGTGTGTGTGTGTGTGTGTGTGTGTGTGTGTGTGTGTGTGTGTGTGTGTGTGTGTGTGTGTGTGTGTGTGTGTGTGTGTGTGTGTGTGTGTGTGTGTGTGTGTGTGTGTGTGTGTGTGTGTGTGTGTGTGTGTGTGTGTGTGTGTGTGTGTTTAATGTGCAGTAAATAGGCCACACACATATTTTCTACATGCATGCCTGCCTGTCGTCCAACTACAAGTTGCAAGAAGCTGTTGCCAATAATTTATTATTAAAAATCTATGCCTATATGCATGCAGTAGGTACTGGCGTTCACTTACTTGGTGAAATTGATCCAAGTGGTGCGAGTAGAAGCAGGCTGATCATAGTCAGTGTAGCGAACAAAGGCAAACTGCAAATCACAGCCCTGATATTCTTCCTCCAATTTATCACGCAGCTGCATGATGTTGTCCTTGACTGTCTGGATCCAACTGCTCATGGATCCGGTGCAATCCACCAGAAAACAAAGATCAACCTACGTACATACACAGCAAGGGAACATGTATGCACTGCTTGATGTACTTAATGAGAGATTTAAATATCAATGAGAGATTTAAATATCATTTTATAACTTTCTGATGTTTTATTATGATTTATAATATTCACAAAGCATACATTGTATAGATGGTGGCCATAAATATATATAATACCTTAGGATTGGTTACGCTGATGGTGGAGCCCACTTTCACCAATACAACTGTGTCCCTCACTCTTATGCCGTGATCACCGAGGGTCATCATTCTTCCATGACGGGAATCTTCTAGCACCTTCTGTCCTAAGCAGAACTGGTACTCGTTCAAGCTGAGGTTGCAGATGCCTTCTGAGAGACTCCTCAGCTCAGTAAGACAAAAGTCCTGCCACAAATTATATATGTAAGCGCTGTATGTAAGATGTACTTATGTGCCATCCATGTTACAGCTATATGCTTATATGCTACAAATACGAGCTCAATGCAAGATGCACGCATACTACACACCAGGATACCAGATCAATCATATAACACCTACTAACATGTGGAGTACTGGAGGGTATCTCAACAGCGTGTAGTTTGCCGTCTGCTGCCTGCAGGTATATCTCCCAGGGGACTTGTACAATGAGGTAGATGACACTTCTGTTCTGCAGGCCAGGAAAGGAGGCAAGTTTGCGCTCGTCTTCCAGCGGCCTAGGACCGTTGCTACGACAGACGAGTTTCTGCTTGTACGGTGGGAGGTCAGGTCTCTCTTCATGAATGAGCTTCTTCAGTTCGAGTACGGTCAAGTCCTACGTACAAAAAGAAGTGGAAACACTGAGGCATAAAGTCTTACGAGTTTATGATCAAGCATGTATTACAAACGTTAGAAATGTGGTCCGCTTAATGATGCGCAGACATGCATGCATACATCATGTACGTATAACACAGCTACAGAACTAACCTGCGGGTTACGCACAGAAGCAGTTGTTATAGACCCCGCCAAATCCATCACGTACAGCTCCCAGCACAGCTGTGCGTGTTCCGCATCCAATCCAGGCATTATCCTGCAATGGTCGATCGCTCACCTTTTCTAGTCAAAATGTGACCAGCCACACTAACGACGTACGGTTTGTAGATCGCTATATACCTATATATATACGCTGAAACTACCCCTAACCCCAACAGTACGTTGCTAGAGCCAGATGATACCACGTATACAGTCACCCTTGTGAAGCACTGGCAGAAAGGGGCTATACGTAAATAGCTGCTACTTTGTACACACTGTCACTGTGGACCTTCTATGAAAAACTATAGAAGGTCGCGGTCCCGGACAACGCTACCAATTTATAGCGTTTGGAATATTAATCTCCAAGAACTATATATAGCAGCTTCATGTTGAGTGACGGTAAAGCCAGCTAGGCACACCTGAATGTCTCCAGTTCATAGTGTTGCGGGGGGGCTACACTGATTGCTGGCACTACGTTGTTAGTTTACGTACATAACCTCATAAACCCTGTAGGGGCATGACCTCAAGCTCGTTTGTGTGAGTGAAACAACAAGAGGCCATGCATGGCGCAGCAGGTGGTGCATCGGATTTGGGAAGACTATCCTGGGAAGCTAGACCTGAAGCCGAGCTTCTAGCAGTAAAAGAAAAGCTATTAACGCTTTGATTAGTCCATGCTTAATTAAGGTATCTGTAGTCTTGTAAGATGTCCATACCCTTTGCAATAGTAATCTCACGACTAGCTGCACCAATCCTTCCATATGCATGCATGGAGGGCCATGGAAGTGAGAGGAGATATATAATTCATAGACATAATTATATATTATAGGTGATGCCAGGTCATTTGTGAATCCATTGTGTACCCACACATTCCGACCATCAATCACGCTCCTAGTCATTAGTGTTCTCCTATTCAGAAATATTTATGAGTTTGCCAATTTGTATAAATAATTATGTGGATGAAGAAACTAGCTTTGCACAGACAATGTTTATTCTCTAATTACTAATCCATTGTCACGATAAAGATGTTCCCAAATAGGAGCTACTGTACACATGTGTCTGTGCAAATAAGTCTGTGCATGCTGTGTGCACTCAGGTACGTATATCGCTAGGTGCCGGCACCACACGGGCTGCTGACCCTGAAGCGGAGCTTGGTTCTGACCTCAGTGGGATGCTGAAATGGATCGAGCTTAGTTCTGACCTCGGCAACTTGGAGCTATATATTGCCAGGATGTTTACGATGCCAAGGGAATTTGCTGATGCCAGCTATCATGGAGGTCACCAGGGATCATGACCATTGGTTAGGAGTGCAGTGTACAATCTGCCATGGTGCAGGTACCATGACCTTGTCCACACAGCTGGGTCAAATGTAGGGCAGTGCACAGTCAGGCTATTAGGTTTGTTGGGACACGGGTGGCCATGGACACACATGACCATACACACAGCATCACACCATTCATAATTCGTATTTGCGACGAGAAACTCGTCTTTCATGGATAAAGGGTTATTTTATATGTATTCCCACAGTATGTGTCACTGCGTAGCACCATCACTCGTACCTACTACGCTTCACTACTACACATCTAAATTAACCGAATGCAGGCACAGTACATAGATATATTGATCAAAAGCATTATGCCATCTTTCAATCCACTGGTGATATATTATACTAGGAATGTGACCCTGGCATTTTGATACCAGGCAGTTTTATGCCACCAGACTGAATGTTCTTTGCAGCTGAAAATGCTCTGGTTGGAGCCGAACTTAGGGCACTCTGTAGGAAGCAACAGAGAGATCAAAGGGGATAGAAACAGAGGGTACCTATTCTCACATACAGTGCACCAATCGGCAATTTATACAAGGTTGGAACTTGGATTTGATTGGAAGTCGGAAAATATTCATGACTATTTTAGACCAAGCTCGGCACACTTCTGTGATGCTATGATGGCAACTACAGCACCTTAACAACTCCAGATACGTTGCTTTCAGACTTCTCCAGTTTGCTCTGAGCCTCCACGTGAGTGAGTATCTCGGCCTGGCTGGTCTCCATCACCATTCCACCCATGCAAATCTCTTGGAGTATGTTGTGCACTTTGTCCACATGAAAAATCAGGTCCAATTCACAGACATTCTCAAAACACTTATCCAAGGCTTCCACAAATACCTGCATATGTTCAAAATACAAAATACCATTCCACAATGTCGCTCACATTGTAGTACCATGTGCCTGTGCAGGTGAACAATTCCACAAATACAATGTAGTTCACCATGACTGCAACTGGGAGATGAACCCAACAGTCGTGTCATCACCTTTAGGCATTGCACACCATTCAATTCAACTAGATTACCTATAGTAACCTATATGTAACAAGTTTCAAGCGGCAGCCAAAAAGCGCTAATTCACCATGAACTCAAACTAAAGTACAACACAACACGATCGGCTGATTCAAAGTGTTACAAGACAATTCATGCGCAACCAATTACAATACAGCAAATCATAATGAACATGCTACTACGCACCATGCTAGTTCTACCAGCAACAGTTCACAGTTCTGCATACATATATCAACGTACAGATGCATAGTATGAAGTCGTGCTTGTGTGTCTCACCTGAATAAGGTCAAGGACACCCAGCTCGCTTTCTGATGGATCCACACAGAACACAAAGTACAGAGTAGCATAGTGCCGATATATCAGCTTGAAATCACTGTCACCGGTGACCCTGTAAAGGGGAGAGGGTGCTAGCAAGCATCATCAATCAGGTGTACACTACATGGTCACAAATCCCAACACAGACCGACCTCCTTACAATGGTCACAAAACCCAACACAGACCGACCTCCTTACAATGGTCACAAATCCCAACACAGACCGACCTCCTTACAATGGTATTCCACACAATATACACTGCACATGAGCATCAGTAATGAGACGACAATACTGCTGTATGCAGCTGTGGATGGCATGTGTAGAGCTGTTGCTGGTTGTGACTAGCAGTGCTTCACAGGCTCAAGGAGCCAAGTGGTGTCATGGACTTCAGCCATTTCTCATTACCCTGTAGTCTCTAGGAAGTTGCATGACAAGTCATCTCTTCGAGACACGGCCTGGTACGTCTCCTTGAGAATCTGCTGCTGCTCGGCATTCGTCTGAAAGAGGAAGAAGTGCAGGAGCATGCAACTGTGGACCTACAGATCGTGAGTGAAACTAGTTTGACATAGCCTGCCCCACATATTGCCTCCATATGTATGACGTCATCCAGCCCATTGTGCACTATAAAATGGCTGGAGAGGGGCTGAGCTACATCAGACTAGTGTGAAACTCAATTTGCTATCCAAACTGGGAATCCTCATCATTCATTTTCGTTATGTAGAATGGTGGTTAGAATAGGCTCGATATGACTGGGAGGTGAAGCCAACGCAATAAACTGCCAATAAACTTGACTACGAGGGAAGGGCACTAACTTTAATGCGTTGAACAACATAGAAAACTTCATTAGGTCTCACTAAGCACTAAAACTAAGACCCACTTTGGAGAAAGGCTGTGCTCCAGCAACAAACGGTGGTCGTGGTAGCTAGCTAACAAGCACAGTCCTAGTATGGGACCACCAAGCCTTACTTATCCGATGAACCTATGAAGTAGTCCTCTCTCACATAATGCATGAAGAACTTGACAAGGCGAGCCTTGCCCTGGTTGTTGAAGACCAGGATGAACTTGATCATCTTTCTCTTGTCCTCGTGACCCTGTGGCCTAGGTCACGTGATTAAGAGCATGTGCTTGATAGGCGTTCGAACCAGACGCCTAGGGCGGCTAAGGAAGGAGAGCGAGCTCGCGTTTGACAGGAGATAGTGCTTTGTTGTGTGAGAAATGGCCTCTGAGCTGCCTCTAAACCTCCCCGACACTCTGCCGTTTCAGGGCAGCGCTGGACAGGGCATCCGTTGGTCCGTATCAAGTACGACCAGCGAAGACCTCCCCCTGCCTCCCCAAGCTTCCAGCCTCCTCGAGCACTTGAGCCGCCTCGACATTCGCCGCCCTCCTGCAGCTGTGAGGAACACGGGCATCGTGTGCACCATTGGTGAGCACGCACAGACAGACAGACAGACGAAGGAGCGAGTAGTCGCATCTTATGTTGCGAAGAATGCGTCCAGTCATGTTATGTTCAGTGCGAACTGCAGTGGAAAGGTCACTGTGTGACCCTGTACTTTTATGTTTTGTGTGACTGTCATGAAACACGTGCCACCTTCAAACAGCAATGTAGTGTAATGCATGCAATACATACACTGTATGCAGGTGTTTTGCACTGGGTTGTGTCCAACTGTGTGCTACTGTTTGCTACGCATACACATACATATGCATACGCATGCATACACATACATATGCATACGCATGCATACACATACATATGTACGTACATACACATACATATGCATACGCATGCATACACATACATATGGATACATACTTTGACTTTCATCTACCAGTTTGCCTGGCCATGCATGTCCACTTTCACTGCACCAATTGCTCTTCACTTTCATGCTTGCTGTAGCGTGCCTTTCTGTATGGTGTGTGGTGTGTTGCTGGGTGTCTAGGAACTTCACTATGTACATGCGTAGCTACTACAACACACTGGGAGTTGTAGCTGCTGGAGTTGTTGTGTGAGTAGTGGTCTGTTCAACAACTCCCTTCCCAGCTGCCAAGCTACCAAAGCCCTTAACACCCTTCTCCGCATCTCGCACTGTTTGGTCTACTCTCTATTACTGCTGGGATGTACTGTGGGCAGTGTTTGGTTTTGACTAGGCCTACCTCTCAATAACCCAGTGCATTCAGCCCTTCAGTACTGAACAGGCACTCTTCCTGCTTGTGGTGAGCTCCTGGTTCGTTGTCCCCATGTTCCCTCTTGTGTGGGGCAATTAACTGTCTCTGTATAGGAGGTAGGATGCATACTGGTGTGCAGGAAAACTCTCATATTATAATTTTTAATTGAATTGTGTAGTCATGGGAAGAATGTCTCTGAAATAGTCCACCAGCCGTTTCAGATATTATCCATAGAAGGCCTCGATTTAGCTGTCTATCTTGAGACCAATGACGTACGTATATGTACAAAAGCCTACATCTTTTCTGGAGAATTGCAGCACATTGAAGCACAGCCAGGGGTAGGCTAGTGTAGCAAGCCGTGTCAACGTTGTGTAAGAATGCTTCCTTTTTCAACTGGGGATTCACTTTGTGGCAGCATGATGAACGTACCACACTGTGGCTTCCTGTGGTTGTTGTGTACAGGTCCAGCATGCAAAGAAGTAGACACTCTGATGAAGATGATGAAAGAGGGGATGTGTGTGGCCAGGCTCAACTTCTCCCACGGTGACTACGAGGCAAGCTACCACCTCCTCCATCTCCCATAACAGCTTGTGCATCGCTTTGTGTGGCAATGCATTGGCCATTGTCTTGTGAAGGTTGCATCTTGTCTCCGCATGCAATGCAAACCCATTTGGGAGTTTTGACCGAATGATTCACTTGTGCTGTCCGTGCTGTTTGTGGTAGACTCACGCTGAGAGCATTCGTCGCATCCGCGAGGCAGACGAGAAGGTACCCAATCGCAGTCTGGCCATCGCTCTGGACACCAAGGGACCCGAGATCAGGACGGGTCTGCTCAAAGGAGTGAGTGCAGGGCAAACATGCAGTGACCGCACACATGCGGCACACAACACAGGTACATACGTACATACATACGTACATATGTATGTATATGTACGTACCCTGTTGTTCCATATTTTTGGGGTGTTCTCAGATGTGCGTGTCTGTCCCACACGTGTAGGGCTGTGTACGTACGTACACTTGTGAGTAGTTTCTTGTCTTTTAACTTTTCCCAGTTGCTGCCGTTTGTCACCACTACTAACCGTGTGGTACCCAGCCTAGCACCTTCCATATGTGGTATTGTGCACTCTAGTGCATCAGCTGTGCCTTCCTGAGCGTGTCACGGATATGCCTGTTTTACGAACGTACTGTAGCCCATGGAAAACTATACTCAAGTAACTAAGTCAGTGCTGCTCACATTGGGGGGGGGGGGGGGGAGGGGAGGGATCTGACTGCAGACAGGAGCCAGTGAGCTACTACATGAAGCATTTGTGTGTGAAAATTTGATCAACATGGCATTGGCTCAGTGTTCTCTCTAGGCAGTTTTTGGGGGGTGCTGCACCCCCCTTTGGTGCAAATATACCCCCCTATCAGTGTTTCAGAGGCTGCTGCACCCCCATAAGAGTCATGGCATGCAAAGCTGATCTGTATTCAATAATTATTACCGAACAGTTATACACATGGAAGTACACTCACGGAAAATAGGGGCTAGATTCGAGACTAGTGCTTTGGGCTCCACCCCCCTGCACAATTCTGGGGAGAATACTGCATTGGCTGTTACCTTTAGCCATGTAAGTGTATAAATGGGAAGCAGTGTTGGATGAGAGGTGGCTTCTCTGGGCCTGTGGTGGATTCATGTGTGCTCACGACTCTGTTTTCTGTCTAATGAGTGTGTTGTCTGTGTCCCCCATACACACAAAACTAGTGTATGGTAGTTGGTGGGAGTCGTGGAAGCATCACTCATTCCTCAATTTATGTATGTATATGAAGTGCATGCCCTCACTCCATGGCTGACACTCACACCATGGCTGACACTCATCACACCAACCCTCCCCATCCCTCTCCCCTCCCCTCCCACAGAGCGGCAAAGAGTCCGTAGCTGAAATCCAGCTGTTTGAGGGGGATATAGTCACGGTGACCACGGACCCCGCTTTTAAGGAGGCTGTTGATAAGAGCAACATCTATGTTGACTACAAGAACATAGTGAAGGTGGTCAAGGTGGGGATGCGCGTGTACATCGATGATGGGCTCATCTCCCTTCTTGTTCAAAACGTGAAGGAGAATAGTTTAGTGTGCCGGGTAGAGAACGGGGGAAATCTGGGCTCCAGGAAAGGTGTCAACCTGCCAGACGCTCAGGTTGACCTGCCCGCTCTGTCGGAAAAAGATGTCAAAGACATAGAGTTTGGAGTGGCACAGGATGTAGACATCATTTATGCCTCGTTCATCCGTAAGGCAGCCGACCTGGCCCAAATCCGTGAAGTGCTGGGAGCGAAGGGCAAGCACATCAAGGTGGTCTCCAAGGTTAGACCAGCAGCAACACAAGCATGCATGCATGTACGTACATGATGTGTGGAAGTAACAGCCTCACGGTTAACCTCACAGTGCTGTGCTACTGTGTATAAGTTCATCATCTTGCCATGTACTGTATATACGTATGTGTGCATATGTGGGTGAGTGAGTTGAATGGAAGGGGTGACGTAGGATGGAAGGGGTGACGTAGGATGGAAGGGGTGACGCAGGATGGAAGGGGTGACGTAGGATGGAAGGGGTGATGTAGGATGGAAGGGGTGACGTAGGATGGAAGGGGTGACGTAGGATGGAAGGGGTGACGTAGAATGGAAGGGGTGACGTAGAATGGAAGGGGTGACGTAGGATGGAAGGGGTGACGTAGGATGGAAGGAGTGACGTAGGATGGAAGGGGTGACGCAGGATGGAAGGGGTGACGCAGGATGGAAGGGGTGACGTAGGATGGAAGGGGTGACGCAGGATGGAAGGGGTGACGCAGAATGGAAGGGGTGACGTACTTCTTTTGACTCTAGTATGCACACTCACTCTTTCATGCTTGTCGATCAGCACACCTGTCTCTCTCCTTGTCTGTCTGTCTCTCTGCCTCTCTGTCTCTCTGTCTAATGTGTCTGTCTGTAGATTGAGAGCAATGAAGGTGTTAATAACTTTGATGAGATCCTTACTGCGAGTGATGGGATCATGGTTGCCCGTGGTGATCTCGGAATCGAGATTCCTCCGGAGAAGGTATTTGCGGCTCAGAAGATGATGATTGCCAAATGCAATCAAGCTGGGAAGCCAGTCATTGTGGCAACCCAGGTGAGCTCCACCACCTTACTCCAGTGGGACTCAGTCAGTACTCCAACATACGTATCTAACAGTAGGACTGTAAGGCCTAGAACTGTATTGTACAGTAGCAACGGTGGTGCTCAGTGCAGTGAACCTCTGTGAAGTGGACACCGTTGGGACCTAGTCTTGCGTGCCAGCCCCTAATAAACTGCAGAACGTCAGGTGGACTAGACTAATTAGGCCCAGGTAGCTGTCCTGTATAGAGAGGTGTTCCCAATTAAGAGGTACGTAGATTAGTACACAGCTCTGTGGTTAGGACTGCAGGGAGTGCCCTTATTAGAGAGGTGTCCTTTATTCTGAGCGTACTTTATAGAGAGGTCCCACTGTACTCCTGTCTAACAGTGGGACTGTTACAGAGGCTTCGGACTGTATTGTACAGTAACAGTAGTGTGACGAATGTTATGCACAGCAGTACTTTTGGTTAGTGTTAATCACTACTACGTATCTGTGTGGGTGGGTATGGCCGTCTGCTGTTGCTGTCTGACCTCCTCCTCACAATGGCCCTCACCCTCTTGCCCCTCCCCCCTGTTTACCCCAGATGCTGGAGAGCATGATCAGCAAGCCCCGCCCTACTCGGGCGGAGACCTCTGACGTGGCCAATGCTGTCCTGGACGGAACCGACTGCGTCATGCTGTCTGGGGAGACTGCAAAGGGTGTGTGCTGTGAAGGGCAAGGAGGGGGTGTAGAGTGGCACACATGTTTTGTGTAGTGTGTGTTCAAAGTGCACTTGGATAAGATGGAGGTAACAGCAACACTGTGGTGGTGACTGTAAGGGAGGTGGCGGGAGTGGGTGCCATGCAAGATGCAGTGTGTGTATGCATGTGTGCGTGCAAGCATACGTGTATTAAAACGTGTGTGTAACCTCTGCAAGCTGCATTCTGTGAATGTGACGGTAAAACAGGAGTGGCGAGGTATGTATACCCTACCCCCCCCCCCTCTGTTTGTGGTAGGCAAGTATCCCGTTGAAGCAGTGCGTATGATGGCCAGTGTGTGTCGTGAGGCAGAGGTAGCCATGTTTCACAGCCTGGTGTTCAACGAGATCAGGGACAACACCCCCACTCCCACAGAGACAGGGGAGACCATTGCCATCGCTGCCGTCAATGCAGCTTACTCGCAGAATGCCGGGGCCATCATTTGCTTGACCACTACTGGCAGGTACGTGTGTGTGTACGTGTGTACATACATCCGTGTGTCCGTGTGTGGAGGGCCCTGTGTGTAGGTGAATGTGCTTGTATATGCACATATGTATGTCAAGGGCCCATGCATGGGTGTAAGACAATGCTGGCAGTGATTATGTTGGCTGTTCGCTGCAACATACGTATGTACGTGTGTACGTACGTACCTGTCCAAGTGCTTACGCAAGGTACGTGACTACAGTCCAGCACTTGGTGGTGAGGGGTGGAGCAGGTGTACATTGCACCACGCCCCTCCCTGACTGCTGTGTGATAGTGCACAACCCCTAAATGTTCTGTGGACATACGTACATATGTGCACATATAGCTCCCATCACTCCCACTCCCACTGTCTCTGCTCTCCACATGGCTGCAGAACTGCCTTCCTGCTGGCAAAGTTCCGGCCACGTTGCCCCATCATTACCATAACAAGGGATGCAAGAACAGCTAGAATTGTGAGTGCACATTCACCGAGCAGGCTGGGAGTGCCTCATCAATGTATGTGTGCTTCCCTCTCCATCTTCCCTCTCCATCCTGCTGCCTCCCCTCCCCCTCCCCCTCCCCCGCCTCCCCCTGCAGTGCCACATGTACCGAGGGGTGCACCCCCTGCTGTATGACAAGCCGCTGAGTCCCAGCTGGCCTGTAGACATGGAGGAGCGCTTCATTGCTGGCATCGACAGGGGCCGCAAGCTGGGCTGCATCAAAAACGGCGCGACTGTGGTGTGTCTGAGCGGTTGGAAACCCGGACCGGCGCACACTAACACCCTGCGTATCTTCACTGTCAAGGACTAACCTTCCGAGTGTGGAACACGCCCACTGTAGGGGCTGGGGTGGGAGGGGCTGGAATACGCGCACATAGTGGTGCTGTTGCTGGAAACTGGCCCTGCACTGTAGGATGCATGGCGCGGAGTGTTATACAACTTGTATAGTTGTATGGTTATTGCGTAATATAGCGTGTGATTGCTTTAGAGAGCGCGCGGAGGAAGAAAATGGCGTCTGAGCAACCTACTGCGGAACCCGAGGGCTCCAGCGTACCACCGCTGGAAAGCGCCGACAAGCCTCATTGGCACGAGGTGTCCAACACCCTGCAGGTCTACTTACTCGTTTTCACTCTAATCTTCGTGGTTATCATCGGTGAGTGTCCGGAATGAACCCAGCCGGCCACGTTTGTGTAATGCTGAGCCGCGCCATGCGCACATGGTGTCGCCATACGTGAGCATGGGGGTGTTAGAAGTATGTGGCGTTTACGCACGAATGTACTGTTGTAACAGTACATTCCCCATGATATACCTATGATATGTGCATGTTGTTGGCGAATAATGTTGTACAGCTATACCACTAGTTTCAGTGTACCGCAACATGGTTTACTAAGGCCCACACGCAGTCACCACAAATGCAGAATGTGTCTCAGTTCCTCCATACATTAAACAATTCAGTAGCTACCAACATGGCACCTAACCAACATTGCTGTCCCAACCTGCAGCTGTCATTCGGTCATTCACTGATCACAATTGCACATTGCTCACTTCATGGTACATGTTACATTAATGGAATGATTGGTCCTCACATAAGTTCTATTGTGGCGTACAGCACATGTGAACCTCTGCCGTTGATTGCAGTGTGATTTTGAGTCTCATGCTACAGCTGTGTAAATTACTGCAGTGCCGGAGGTGATCTCACTCACTCACAGCACTTACCTACATATGGCTAACATATAATTATGGGAAGTTTAATTTGGACTGCCGCATATATATATAATATACTGTAGGATGGTGATGTAGACTCGTGCATGTGTACGACCGTGTGTAAATGTATGAAAGTGCTGTCTTTGTGCACTCATCAATCCCCCTCCCCCCCCCCCCAGGGTATGGTGTATACCGACTAATTTATGTAAGCACTGCAAGGGACCGGAAGCAAAAGGACAAGAGAAGGCAGAGGGAGGCCAAAAAGAAGAAATGACACTCTGCAATATTAGCCCAATCAACAACATATTATATTGAACACTCCATCAGGTATAGAAACTGCTATTATTCCATATAATTACCATAGTATGCCATAATAGGTGTATACGTACTTAGGTGAGAAAAAAGTGAAGGAATAAAATAGAGTCAGTATGAACAATCATGTATCCTACATACATACATACAAGACAATATATAAAAGAACATGATTCGTATAATAATACATAATTTATACATCTTGTGTTGCAACTTAACTGCACTGTACTAAGTGGCAATAAGGGGAATGTATACGTACCAACTAAATTTAGGCCTGTGTTTTGAAATAAGTGCTGTTTGGAAGTATCATTCGGAGGAATCCAATGACAGATGACACAGTCCCACACAGACCGATGAAGACATTGGTCAGTGCTCTGTTGTGGTTCCACAGACGCCCCTTCAAGTAAGCAGCATCTGCTGCAACGAACAGGTCTGCTAAATTCATAATGCACAGCAAGGTTAGAGCGCTGTTCTGTTGCTGAAGCTTCTTTACATCCACCAGGCTGTTCACATCATCAGTTTTTTTACTCTTAGCATACATTCTTCGATACTGTACAACTTTTCTGTAGTTCCTCACTAATGTTACAAGATTGTTGATGAAAGTGGCCAGAATAGCTAGACCCCACAGCAGACTAGAAGCAGACCAAAATACGCCCGAGTGCTGAGATATGAAGCGATTCTCAGCGAGCCATGCAATGTGCTCTGCTGGGTAGTACAACTGGAAGGACAGCGCACTGAGTGCTCCAAGGATATTGTCACAGCTCACGTGAGCCTGTTGGAGTGCAGGATTAGAATGATGTAGTATATAGCAAGTAGCACTACACAACACAACACAATATCAGTTTATGTATGCTTGGTACTGTGTGCAATGCAAAATCTCAAAGCAATCTGATCTATTTATATAGCTGTACTTACTTAGGTACTTGAAACTAAAGAGTCTAGTAGTACTTGTGCAGCTATGCTATGAACCATGCACCGAGTTACACACAGTAAGTTCTTAAATGCTATTATTATAGCTGCAGCATTGATCTATGTTGCAAGCAAGAGACTTCCCGTGAAATTGGTCATCTATGGCATCACTTTCAATTAGTGCAAGATGAAGCCGCTTCATCTTGTACTAATCTGGACTGGAATGCATTCATGTATATAGTAAGGCTTTACTACATGAATGCATTCACCACGTCCATGCGCATGACCCGGCTAGCTCGCCGCCACACGTACGTACACCACAAGCACTTGACGTGCGCATGCTTAGCGGTATGCTACGCCTCTAAAACCTTACCTTCAGCCTCTCAATGCTCTTCAGGCAATCTGCCAGAGCAGGTAGGTCGTCCATGAGTCGCGTCATTGCCCTCATGTTGCCAAAGGCTACAAACACCTTTAAGGAGGTCGCGCTCAACTGAGGCGCCCTTCCCGCCCATTCTGTACAACCGCCCAGGAGCTGGGCGCCGTACTGGATCAGGCGGCAGATCTGATCGCGCTGCCAGTAGTTCTGCAAGAACACGGCAACGGCCATGATGACGGTCACCGCGGCCCGGGTTCTCATCCAGTTAGTCTGGCCAGCTAGACCGTTCCCTAGAACAAACGCCGGGGGCGCGGAAGGGGCTTATAAGGCAACGCCCTACGTTCTCTCTCCGTTGATTCCCGTTACCATGCATTCGTATGGTCATATATATAGAACCCTGCAATTAATAGGGTCTAATATATCTATCGTCTGGTCAGCGGTTAAAATAATCTCTCGCAACATGTCTGGTGCACAGGAAATCCTAGAAGTTAAGAGCCATATAAGAGATGTACCGCTTTGAACAGCCACCAGAAATACGTGGCTGGATTCAATCGATCACACAATTGTCACAACATTCCCGTAACAATTATAAGGAGCAAACACACATTTAATTTGTTATAATTATCTGCTATGTACGTATAGCCACAGCCTATTACAAATTTATTTGAATCTATCTCCGCTAGTCATCCCATTCATCATCACTCCATTCCTCCGAGCTGTCACTGTCTGAATCGCTCAGCTCAACTGCAACTCGGCGGGCTAGAATGGACGCTACATCCATCCCCACAAAGGACTGCGTTTTGCGGTTCTCCTCCGTTTTCCCTACCTTCCGAAGCTCCTTCCCCACCCGAATAGCTGCCAAGAGATCCCCTCGTGTATCTGGCACAGGCTGGTGGTGCACTTTGGGAACTTCTATGGCTGGGGCTGGAGCCGGCGGGGGTGGAGCTGGGGGCGCAGCCGTGGGGGGGAGTGGAGGAGGCGGCGGGGGTGGGGCTGCATGGGAAGCAGCAGACGGAGCTGATCCATTGCTTAATATGGGTATGGGTGGGGGAGGGGGCTCTCTCAAGTCGTTTGCCGGGGGCGCGACTGGTGGCATCCGTATCATCATTGGTTGAGGTGGGCTGCCTTCTGGAGGAGCGACGTCCTGCTTGGGGCGGTGTACCACCTCTGGGGAGGAGTTGGCAGGAGGAGGCGGAGGTGGTGGTGGAGGAGGGTGGCCAGTGCCCCCAGGAACTGCTGGTGGGGGTGGTGGGGGAGGAGGTGGGGGAGCAGTGGGTCCTCCAGTGGTAGCAGGTGGGGGAGGTGGTGGAGGTTGAGAGGGGCCACTGGTTGGTGTGGACTCAAACGAGATAGTACTGACTTCTGTCTGCATCGCTTTGGCACTGTCCGGAGGGGCAGGAGGGGCAGGGCGAGCAGATTCTTCAAACTCCTTCCCATGCTGATGGTAGCGCTTCCGCTGTGCCTGCTTGATCTTCTTTGGTTTGTCAGATTTCTTTGAGCGCTTTTTCCCGCCCTGGGGGTACAACACAGCAACATTAATGGAGGAGGTACCTTACACGTACACACACACACACATGTCACACACACACAGACACACACACACACACACACGCACACATACACACATACCACACACACACGCACATACACACGCACACACGCACCACGTACACACACGCACACACGTACCACACACACACACACACACACACACACACACACACACGTACCACACACGCACACACACGTACCACACACGCACACACGTACCGCACACACACACACATACCACACACACACACACACGCACATGCACACACACACGTACCACACATGCACACACACGTACCACACACGCACACACACGTACCACACACGCACACACGTACCACACACACACACACGCACCACACATGCACACACACGCACACGTACGCACTCACACACACACAACCTGCTACCACAAACCACAGTCGTACGTATGTATGTACCTTCTTTCTCTTCCTGTTCTCAATCTGCTGATCCTGTTGCCTCCTCCACAATTCAAAGAAGTATGCAGGGTTTGTGAAGAATGTCAAGCCCTCCTTTCGATCCTCACGGTATCGTGTGAACTCCTCCAGATGAGGTGGAGCATCACAACCTTCATACGTTTCCAGCAAGGCAGTGGAGAGGGTCTGACGATCAAGAATTTGCTGTTCTTGCTCCGCAGCATTCTTGTAGTGGTTCTGTGTGGTGATGTCCTCAATACGCACTGCATGTACAGGGCATACACAACAACAACAACATGGGCATCGTATGGGTATGATGTCACATCCGTGAGCATTACCTTTACAAACAATTCCCAACAATGTACATACATACATACATACCTACCTATATGTACCTTAATACAAGTCATACTATTCATACCCTTACACCAAAGAAAGCAGTAAAGTAGTCCTAACACATTTGTAGTGTGCTTTAGGAAAGAGACACGTTAGACTGCACTGAACGTCTTCAAGGCTGAGAGCAGGGACGACAGCAAAAGTTGAAGACCCCCTTACAGGTTACAGGCATTCTAGCAGCCCAGAAACAAGTGGCAAGAGAAAGGGAAACTATTTTGCAAGCTGAACAAAAGTTGAGTACGCACATGCAAAGTTTTCAGACATGCTAAAATGAACAATTAACCCGCTCGAAAAAAACAGAAACTTTTGTAACCAGAATTAGCAAACATTTCATCTTATGAACACTTCCAAGCATACAGTACAACACACAAGTATTTCGCAGGCATCCAAATGGAGGCAATACATACATAGAGCTATTGGAAAGGATTTCTAACACAACCTTGAGGTTTCACAAGCATTGAAGGTGGGAGTGGTACTCATTCGAAACACCTCCGGCACAATGATCACTGGTAAGGAGTCCACAGGCAGTACACACGAAGGGGGTTAGAAGCACCGACTCCAGAAGAAGAAATTTGCTACTACTGCTGAGTACTATGCTACACCTGCAGCTTGTACCGCTCGAACATGCCAGCAGGCAAGGAGATTAGAAATCAAACCTTCTGCTTCGCTGGTATGTCTTGTGAGCTATGCACATTACTGGCTGAAGGCTGGGGCACATCTTGGGATAGCGAATGAGTGGTTACATCACACACACACACACACACTGCTGGCGTATCACATATGGCTGCCTGGGTGCATGTCCATTGTTGAAACACACCTACCAGTGACGCTACAAGTACTTCCTTCTCAAGTGTGTGTGTGTGTGTGTGTGTGTGTGTGTGTGTGTGTGTGTGTGTGTGTGTGTGTGTGTGTGTGTGTGTGTGTGTGTGTGTGTGTGTGTGTTTGTGTGTGTTGTGTGTGTGTGTGTGTCTGTGTCTGCACAGACTCCTACAGTGCAATATTACGCGGTACAGTTGGCCTACCTTCTTCTACAACCGGGTCAAGCTTGGTGACAACCTCAACGAGGGCTTCCACGCGATGGTTGAGCCTGTTCGAGCGTTGGTACATGCCGTCGGCCTCCTTGAAGAGCTCGCCAAAGAGGTTCTCGGCGTGTTTGGAGAGAGAGCTCAACTGACGGATGAGCTCCCCCAGAGTATTGGCGACCACCCCCTCCAATTCATTCTTCACCGACTTGTCGAGCTGGTGCCGACTGGTAAAGTACGGCTCAATAGCACGCTGAACCAAAGGCATAGCACAAGAGAAGATGAGTCAACGGTTCTTGTTCACAACAGATTACGATGTTATACGGATGCCTTGTACTCCGTTTCTCCCATATAAGGATAGCCATATCATATATCCATTAGGCACACAGAACACAAAAGGGAAATAATAATTAACAATATATATATATACTTACTCTAAACGCTAATCGCTCCACTCTTCTTCATCGAATGACCCTTCATCGAGCTCACTCTCAGAGTCACTTACAAACGCCACTCGACGTGCCAGGATTGATGCCACATCCATGCCCTGGAATTCAATAGTCTTTGGCACTGTGAGTGGCTCCACTGTCCTCAGTTTCTTTCCCTGCCGAATTGCATCCAAGAGGTCATTCTTTGGTTCAACTGCTACAACCTTGACTGCGCTGGGAGGATTTATTTCCAGAGAAGGCGTGTCATTTGCCTGTGGTATGACTTGCGGTGGGGCAGGGGCAGTGGGAGGGGCAAGAGGAGGTGGATTGCTGTTGATGGTGCCCACAGGAGGTTGGTGCATGGGTGGGTGAGTGGAGGCAGGAGAGGGATGGTGCAAGTGAGGCTGTTCCCACTTGGGGTCTATGTCCACTACTGACAGAGGTGCATCAGCAGTTGTGGCAGGAGGAGGAGGAGGAGGAGGAGGAGGAGGAGGAGGCACAGCTAGAGGCACAGAGGGTGAATCTGGTTGACTGAAGAGCTTGGGGACACTGGTGGGTGGTAAACGGACTGTTTGGGCATCAATCTTTGTATATTTGGTGACAATTCTTGCTGGAGCTGGTGTAAGCTGGGTCTGAGGGACATCTGTTGCATGTTGACCAGCTTGAGGGCTGTAAGTGGTCCTTGGCGGTTGGTTATGGCTAGCAACAGGGCGAACAGCAACAGGAGTAGGAGGAGGAGGAGGAGAGTGAAGTGGGGGAGTAAGCTGCTGCTCTGTAGGACTGGCACTAGGCCTATGGTGTCGAGGAGATGGGAGAGTAGCATAACCCTGTGAGGCAGTTCGAGACTGGGAGACGTTCTCATATAAGCTCTCGGTGGTGGCAATGGTGTCCTTGCGCTTGCAAGTCTTGGTGGAATGTCTATTTGCCTGTGGTGACAATACATGATTGCTGAATGCGTTGGCATAGGCTTCTTCTTGTGTGAGTGGCTCATTCAGGATGTCCAGCTCGGTTTTGTACACCTTGCGTGTTGGCATCTTTATGTCTTCTGTTCTGGCATCGCGTGTCTTCTTCTTCCTCCTCTTCTTCTTCACTGCAGTCTGTATGTATTATACAAGAATATTTCATACTTCACAAGACTCATGACTGTGTATATTATACTGTATATGCAAATACGATTGATGTGTATATACAATATGAATACAAAATTTTATTATACTATAATTATACCTAAGACAAAGTCTATATGCTGCATATAATGTATGTATATATAATATTATAGCTCATTCATATATGAAGTATCCCTATATAATGTATATATGACATTGTGTTTAACTGCTGAATTGTGTCTTACTCATATTCATGCAATGATTTTCAGCTGTATGAATTTCACATGTAGAGTTATGCACACACAAGTGGTCCCACTGTGTGTCTCGGCCCCTCATACATATCAATTTTGTTAGTAATGTTTGTGCATGCAGCAGGTGTGTACCTTTTCCATCATCATTTTCTGTTCTGCCAACCATAAAGCGAAGAAGTATGATGGGTCACTGTAATGTTTCATTGACTTCTTCTGGTCTTCTCTGTATTTGTCAAAGTCAGACAGGCGTGGGTTTGGTGGGCACGCATTGTACAACTCTAGAACTCCCGAAGGCAGCTCAAGGGCATCGAATGCTTGCTCTTTGCTATAGCCAGAGTGGCTCCTGAAGTGCTGTTGAGTGCCAATGTCATCAATTCGAACTGCAAAGAGAGAATAATTTATTTATTTTAGTAAACATACAATTCTACCGGGCATCAGGTTACCATGGTATTGGTGGATATGCATAATAATATTGTCTTTGTTTATTAAACCATGCATAGTCTTACACATTCACAATTAAGGACCATCTATAGCAATGTACACCTAGCTGTCATGAATCAAGTGAGACTGCACAACCACAGTCAATGTATTGGGTCAAAATATACGTTCTATACATTAAATTTTATAATTACGCATAAGTATAATAAGTGTCATAGGCATCTAAGGGTGATGGCATGAGCTATATATGTAATAGTTAAATGCCGACCAAGAGGTGTCTACGGGATTTAGATCACGAAGCTCGAGGGCGCGAAGCGCCCGAGTGCTGAGTGGTCTAAATCCCGTAGACACCGATTGGTCGGCATTTAACTATTATAGATCCAAAACGACTCACTAACCCAATCACGTCTCTACTGATTGGCGACAAACCCGGTCCTCTAGGCAACGTACGCCGTCTATATAGAACGCCGCTTCTTCGGTTAGAATGGCTTCAGGAACGTCTGGTTGCTTTTGCGTCGGCAAAAGAGAGTTCGGCGTTGGCTCCTGTGTCGCCTGCCAAAAGGGAGCTTCCCTTTCAGGCTCAAGCTCCACCTCTGAAGCGCCTACAGTTCCAGCAAAAGGTCGCGTTTCTCCGCGCAACAGCTCACAGCTGCCACCGCTCTATTCAAAGCCGACGTCCCTGAAAACATAATTCAAGAGAAAACAAGCCATCGCTCTTTGGACGCTTTAGGGTGTTTGGACGTTCTACAGAAAAGCAACATGGCGCAGCCGCCAAGATCCTCAAGAGGTAGAAGAAACTCCAGTGACTTCTGACTCTATTATTATTCTTTTATTATTACTATTATTATTATTATTATTATTATTATTATTATTATTATTAATATTATTACACTTCTGTCTATTATGTATAATAATTGTGTATGGATGACGTCATTAATATCGTCACGCGCACTCTGCCCGCGGCGTACGTATACGGGATATATCGTCACGCGCACTCTGCCCGCAACGTACGTATATGGGATTTATCGTCACGCGCACTCTGCCCGCCACGTACGTATATGGGATTTATCGTCACGCGCCAAGCTATGGAATGATTCTATGAGATTTAGAATCATCGTATAGACGCACGTTACCATGGCAACGGGATCTATATAACTATAGGTTATATCCCAGGAATGAGAACGGTAGCCAGAATATAATATGAGGCCGAGGCGAGCTGAGGCTGAGTAATTATATTCTGGCGGACGTCCAATTGCAAGTCCATGGGCTATTTATAAATACCTTTCCACCCTATGGTTCATAGTATGTATACACTATACTTACTTTGCATGATAGAGTGGGAAGAGAGCTGGAGAAGATGTGGAGAATATGATAATATGTTTGCAGTATACTCTGAATTGCCAGTGTTACAAACACAGAGCGAGGTCACTTGGTCGTTAGAGCAGTCAATACTAGAGTGAGAGTGCTTGTGCCACCACCTGCTTTCAATGTGTGCACATGATCTATAACCTGGCTCTCAATGTGACCAACTGCACTGGTATATGAGTATGTGTAATGTACACTGAAGTGTGCATAATTATTCAGTAGCACTAGCAGTATTCTTATATGCCATTATAAATAAATTCCATTTCCCTAAGCTATCCTTCTCAAACATCTATTCAGCATGTTTACAGTTGAAGAAAGGCTCCATTCAGGGAGTAGAAGGTGAAGGAAGCTTGCTCGGACTGAAAGGGATCAGAGTTCCTCAAGGAAGCACAAGGAATCAATCCTTGTTTGTGTCCATGGTCTGTACACCTCAAACGAGTCTGTTTTGCCAGACTAAGACAATATACGTAAGCATGCTTTAGTATATATAATGCATTGAGATTGTAAGCAACACTGCATGGGCTGTGTATATATATATGTGCAAGTAAGTCTATTTTAAACAATGGGAAAATGATTTCTGTAAAATAGGGACCAGATGGTTACATAGACTATTCTCATGAGATGAAACATGGTTACTGCACGTCATTCGTGCAAACATGATCGATTTTTGACCTGGGGCTATAGACATAGTGTGAGTCAAGGCAAAGAGTCAGGTGCAGCTAGTGACTTCAGCCAACAACACCACATTTACTGCAGGAGTAATACAGAAGTGAGCCAAGCCGCAGGCCAGCTCTTGGGTGCCTCATGCTCCAAATCAGCCAACAACATCACAACTTTCCTGAAGAAGTATACACACTACATAGTTCAGACCCCTTTAAATATAAACTAGCTAATTGTGCACAGGAGTAGCTCAAACATTTTGTCTCTGCCAATCTGCATAAAATATACGTTGCTGATTTGAAACGATAGCTATAAATGTATTGCTAACTACTACTAGACATAACTTCCTGTATATGACATGCATTAGATATGATGGCATTGCTGTAATGGTGTCCCTGAAACCAAAACAGACGGTACAATGAAAGCATCGATCCACATGCAGTAAGTGTCAGAACTTACCATTCAGTCCGTGCCCTTCTAAAATATCAGTTGCATCTAGCTATGGCCTTGCAAAGTCTATATATGTACATGCAGCATTCAGTCTGCATGCGCACAGTACATATCTGGTAAATTGAAACAATAGGGGGTAATGTTTTACCTTATAGCGATAGCGAATTGATGAGCAACAGCACAACTGTTATATAATTAATAATACACACTAGCAGGACGTTTCGACCCGGAGGTCTTTGTCAAGTGCTTACACCATCTTGTAAGCAGTTGACAAAGACCTCCGGGTGGAAACGTCCTGCTAGTGAGTACTATTAACAGTTGTGTTGCTGCTCATCAATTCGCTATCGGTATCAGTCAACCCAACTATGAGCCTCCGCAACATCATGTTTTACCTTGCTCCTCCAATGGGTTAAGCTGCAACAATCTCTGCGCTGCCCTCTCGACACGTGAATTCAGCAAATCTGCCTTTCGCTTAACCTTCTGTATCTCCCCAACTACCTGGGACAAGAGGTCCTCCGCGTGCTTGGACAGCGAACCGAGCTGTCTCATCACTCCGCTTAGACTGTTGACGAATGTTGCTTGCAGATCGGTCCGCACGGCCTCGTCCAGTTGCTGTCTGCCTAAATACCGCGGCTCGATCTGCCTCTGAAGCAGCGGCATGCTTAGGAATGGAGGTGAACTTTTTCACCTTTACGTGCTACTGCTCCGAGATGCCTGCGTACATATGTACCACTGCGGTTTGCAGTTTCCTTTATAGCTACCAGAGTCGGGCTGGAGTGCGCGTACTACGTCGTCGGCATGCGCGCGCTACGGACACTCGTTTTCAAAACTGAAACGGGAATGGAAACAAGTGTGCAGGATGACTAGCTGGGAAGGGTTTACCGATCGAGAGTTGCAGCGGTTGAAGAAAGAACCGCAGCCGCCCCTTGCACTCGCAGCAAAGGAGGGAGATGGTTTATGCTCAGGTGTGAGACAGAATAGCGCCAAGAAAGGTCTCCAATCGCTCCCAAACTCAACGAAGATGCGAGCAAACATGGTACTGTCTTCTCCTAATGAGACGTTGAATCTTCCTTCAGAGGCGTTCATTTGTCAGCCCGCGTCTTCCACGCCAGAGACCGATGATGGGGCAATTGGTACTACCTCAAAAACAGCGACAGATCGTAACGGTGCGTCAGCCAGCTCACCCAGCGTCCGTCCGTCATCCTTGCATCCCACAGAGACACCGCCACTTACTCCTGGCGAATGTGCTAACAGCGAGGAACTTGAGCCAACAGGGCAACAGCGAGGGGATCAGAGTGAAGTAGACCTAACTGACCAGTGAGTTACTCTGTGATGACTTTAATAATGCATTCCAATCCAGATCTTTTGTGAGTGTATGCACACTGAATACCTGAGTTGCTGTATGCCTGTATGCTATTATCGTTTCAGTTTTTTTGTCCAATCTGACATTGTACACTACATTAACTCACATGATCAAATGCCCGAATCTCACATGAAATCTGATTGCATGTAGCACGTGATGGTCTACCATCAAGCTACCAGCCAAACACGCCAAAACACGCTCTAATTTCGAACAACACCAATAGTTAGCTGAATTGCGAGGCTCAAACAGAACTCAACCTATTTGTTGGCCTATCAAATTATACCATAGCCCTTGCTCTTCAGTACAATGATAACTATTTGGTTGCAATATAAATGTCTGCTCGAGCTTAGAAACTTTCTTCTAGCGTCGGCTTGGAGGCACCCACCACAGATGTTAACGCATCACAGCTTACCTTAGTCCTTACTTCTCACCATGGTGGCAACCGCGTCACTGCAGACTCTTCCTCTGGCAGAAAATTGTATCTGGTATCACTGCAAGTGCGTGTGAGTTAAAAGTCTACCAGAGCAGAAAGCAAGAAGAATTTCATGTCATTTGTGTCACTAGCCAACTCAGCCTAATCTTCTCAACTGGCAGCATCGTTGCTTCCATGATTGTAATTACGAAGAGTTTTAAAACAAAGCAGATTTTCACAATGTACGTTCAAGGGTTCCGGGTTAGAACTTGCATCTACCTTAATACAGATGTGATGTATATACCTAATATATTTGCCATGCATCAGATTGTTGCTGTGTCAGTGGTGAGCACCGGCCTGTCCATTCTTTCCCGTAGACCTGCCACCACTCTGGACGCACTCCAGAAGAAACAGAAAGAAATCGAGGAGGAGAACCAAAAGAAGAAAGTTTTGCTGCAGCAGGTGTTAGCTGAAAGGTACTGCATTTGTGTGCTTACAATGCATTTTGTATACATAGCCCAAGATATTATATGTAGTGCATGTGTATGTACATATGTACGTATATGTATGTGCATATGTATGTGCTAACTCGCATTTACTGTACCTCTTCTGTATATCTTCTGTATAATTATTGCATTTTACACGTTTAGTCTGTGGTCATTGTATGTTGTCGGGTGATGTGATTGTAGTCAATCCCTGCTGCAATACAGATGCAAGAGAACAGAAGCTGAATCTCAGATTCTGGAAGCTGTGCGTAAAGAGCTTGAAAAGATTGACACACTACTATCCAACGATGTACTAATTCTGAGGGACAAAATTGAAGAGGCCAACAGAGAATTTGAATCCTCAAGGTAGATTGCATTCACAGTACACACATGCAGCTCAGCTGTTGCCTGCAAGTGGCATGGCACACATTATTGCATACATTTTGTATATTTTGTACATACTTGTACAGTATTTCTGTTTATAATACATACTTTCATACTGTGCAAGTGTCGTGTTTGCGTATGTGTGCTTAATTGGATCTGCACAGCGTATGTGTGCTTAATTGCATCTGCACAGAAAGTGGTTTGAACGTGCTGAACGGGAGTATGTTGCAGCCAAGATGGAACTCCATCAAGCAGCTGAAGCAAAGGAACTCCTAGCTGAGCACCTCTGCTCCATCATTCAACAGAATGAGTTGAGAAAAGCAAAAAAATTGGCTGAGATGATGGCCTGGCTGAACCTGGGAGAAGTGGCGGCAGATGGAAGTCTGACGCCTCCTGGCAGTGAAGAAGCCAACACATGTGACATGAAATTCTTCCAGCGCACACCAACTCCTGCTATACACCGCTCTCAGCTGCTGCCCAAGCTACACTCACCCTCAGCAGCAAGGTCTCCGGAAATCGACTCTTCCTCACTTCCACCCAAGGCAGAGTCTCCTCCGCAGAACTCTCCAGTCAGTGACACTCCAGCACCCAATGTTAGCTCAACTGCAGACAACATGGCTGCCGAAGAGGTGGGGCATGACCACCACCAGCAGCAACATGTCACAGTGGAAGGGACTGAGAGTTCAGCGGTGAACGATGGAGATGCAAGTGCAGGTGACTAGGCGTCCAAGATAGGACCAGTGCAAGCTATGCATGTGCAGCATGGGGCGGTCATGACTCCACACACACACATGATGTACAGCATATGCATGCACAGCTAATATACAATAATTATAATATACCACAGTCAACAGAACTATAACAACAGAGCATCGTCGTCATGGACTAGGTACGTATGTATTTTCAATCCATGTTTACCATTATTGTTGCACCATATTACAGACAAGTACGTATAATGGACCAGGGGAATGATGTATAAGAGGATTAGTACAGAGAGGCATAGCTGTATATATATATTCATATAGTACTGTCTAAAAGATGTACACGCATACTACATGTATAGCATGTATAATGCTATGTACAATTACTGTTATTTGTGATAAAACAGACTGGAATGAGTATGTATGTGCTGCCAACATAAGAATGAAGCGATGCTGTCACACTGAGACACCATCAGGGCCAATCTAGCTCTCTACTTTCTGACGTTCTGTCATCTCCTTGGTCTGGTCAGCGCTTGCCTTGGGATCCTGACCATCACCAACATTAGCCTGCTTCTTGCGGTATAGCTTGCACATCTTCTTGTGGCTGCCTTGTTCCCATGCCATCTTCTGACACTCCACATTGCAGTAGCGGACCTGCATGTGCGTGCACACACACACACACACACACACACACACACACACACACACACACACACGAGGAGGTTTAGGTGTGGTTAAGTAAACCATACACTGCACTTACTACATGCAGTGGCTATAGCTTGTGAGTATGTACAGTCTAGATTGTCATACTTCCCATTGAGAAGAACTTCTACACTAAACATACGTATAGCAAGAAGCAATGCTGTGGCAGACAAAGTCTAAAGGACCTTAACACACATCGTTCTCACCTGCTTACAAGCAAGGCACTTCTTCAGGTCTGTGCCCACTGAGCCACAGGTTGCACACTCCTCCTCTTCTCCCTCACCAAGGCCTGCTTGGCCCCTCACAGCAGATTGCAGCATGGACAACACTGACGGAGGGCCACCCTGGGGAGGAGAGGGAGAAGGAAGAGAGTAGAGATGAGAGATGAGGGAAAGGGAAGGGGAGGGGATGGGAAGAGTAAAGAAATAGCTATCAATACACAGCCAGCATGCAACTTCCAGAAATTCTGAATGTCACACCAGCTGTGTTAAACCACAGCCACAGCTACCAGTATTCCCCACCAGCACTGCCAGAATAGTGGTGCCCTATACACAGTGTGGGTTCCTCCCATTCATGCAAGTACGTAGGTGCAGAGGTGGGTCCAGTACACCGTACCAGAGGCACCCTTGATGCTGTGGCAGCCATTTGCTTCCACACTGAGTTCTGTATGTGTGGGTACTCTTTGAGAAACTGCCGAAGGTAAGCGTCCCTTTCTTTATACACACCCTCAGGGACCTGCTGGGTCAGGCACCTGGAAGAGACAGAATGCACTGCCTACACCCAACACTCCACACAAGAGGTCTAAACGCATGCTGGTCCACTTTCACAGACACAGGCACACACGCTAAATAGCAGTAATCAGTAATTACTGGTTATTATGCCCCATACTGACTGTATAAATCTAGTCTACAGACACACGGGCCATGTGCAGACATCTACACATCAACAGGCACTCACACACGCACTACAAACACACACAACACACACCTTCTGACATAGGTTTCCGTTCCTTCACTGATAAAAGTACGGAGAATGTAGTAGATGTAGTAGGCTTTAAGAGACATAATCTCATTCATCTCTGATGCCATCTTAGACGCAATTGCTTCAAGAGTGGTAGCGACCCTTGTGTGGTGCTGGCAGAGGATAAGGTTCTCATAGAAGAAATTCATCATCTTTATTGGGTGGAGGTTAGTGGCCATGAGAGCCAGCTGGAACTCCCTGACCACGGTGGAGGGCAGCTTGGCAACCGCTTCCAGACCTGCAAGAACACACACAGCCCAAGCAGTGACAGTCTACGTAAACTTAATACTATGTAGTTGTTAATTGCTATGTCTCATTACCCATCAACACACACACTACACACAACACACAGTGAACACACTAGCCATAACAAGGTAGACTACACACATCTGTAGGGAGGGACATTAGTAGCCTGAAAATGCGAATGACAACTTTTCTGGTGAGACCACTCTATGACAGGTGTCCATCTACGTACTGCATCACAATGCAAACTGCACAGACTCAGTGGTATACAGATGTGCGTACATATGTATGTGCATACACACACACTGGTACAAGTACCCAACTTCGGCCAGCCTATGTTGTAGAGTCCACCACTGACCAGCCTGTAGAGTCTACCACTGACCAGTCTGTAGAGTCTACCTGACTCTACCACTGACCGGTCTGTAGAGTCTACCACTGACCGGTCTGTAGAGTCTACCTGACTCTACCACTGACCGGTCTGTAGAGTCTACCACTGACCGGTCTGTAGAGTCTACCACTGACCGGTCTGTAGAGTCTACCACTGACCAGTCTGTAGAGTCTACCACTGACCAGTCTGTAGAGTCTACCTGACTCTACCACTGACCAGTCTGTAGAGTCTACCACTGACCGGTCTGTAGAGTCTACCACTGACCGGTCTGTAGAGTCTACCACTGACCGGTCTGTAGAGTCTACCACTGACCAGTCTGTAGAGTCCACCACTGACCACTCTGTAGAGTCTACCACTGACCGGTCTGTAGAGTCTACCACTGACCAGTCTGTAGAGTCTACCTGACTCTACCACTGACCAGTCTGTAGAGTCTACCACTGACCAGTCTGTAGAGTCTACCACTGACCAGTCTGTAGAGTCTACCACTGACCAGTCTGTAGAGTCTACCACTGACCAGTCTGTAGAGTCTACCTGACTCTACCACTGACCAGTCTGTAGAGTCTACCACTGACCGGTCTGTAGAGTCTACCACTGACCGGTCTGTAGAGTCTACCACTGACCGGTCTGTAGAGTCTACCACTGACCAGTCTGTAGAGTCCACCACTGACCACTCTGTAGAGTCTACCACTGACCAGTCTGTAGAGTCTACCACTGACCAGTCTGTAGAGTCCACCACTGACCGGTCTGTAGAGTCTACCACTGACCGGTCTGTAGAGTCTACCACTGACCGGTCTGTAGAGTCTACCACTGACCAGTCTGTAGAGTCTACCACTGACCAGTCTGTAGAGTCCACCACTGACCAGTCTGTAGAGTCCACCACTGACCAGTCTGTAGAGTCCACTACTGACCAGCCACTGCTAAACAAAAACATGCCCATATCCTGATACAGACCATGCACACGGCATAAGATTCACTGCCGGCATTACCCCCACAAACACACACCTCATTAACTGTCCACCACATCGTACATTAATTATGTACATATCAAAGTGTACATCAAAACGTGGCAACAAGCTTACTATCTGGTCTGCAGGCAACATGTAACGACAGGAAGAAAGGAGACAGTGTGTTCGCATGTTATGGAACAGTAGTGATTGATAGCAATTTGTTTGAAAGTTGTCACATCTGTATATTGTCTCCGGTTCTTTTAAGTATGTGGACCACTCGGTTGGTACAACACTCATGTGACGGCGTCCACCACAGCATTGCAATAACATTCACACGCTAATGAACGTGAAAATTAGCCTAATGAAAACCTTGAATATGAAAATGTCTTAGCAAAGTATCCAAGCACAAGGCAGCAGCTCCGTGTAGGCATTGAGCAGAAAGTTGTGCAGAGCCAGAAAGTGCAATAAATGCACGCATGTACGTTTGTAGGAGCCACCCTCCTTAGCATTAAACAGTGCCCACTTCTTCGTCAATGTAGAGGGGATAAGTGTGCTTTGTTCTGCCAACACACGCCATACCATTCCTCCACACATCTCAAAACTATTGATGGAATGTGTAACATGCATAAACTAAGGAGTACGTAACGCAAAATGCATCTACAGTCGTAATTATACGTACGTATACAATGGAAGGATTAGACTTGGAAAGTCATTGGGGCTTGATTACTGTTGTGAATGTATGAGTGTGTGTGAGTGTGAGGGGAGGGGAGGGGAGGAGAGGGGAGGGGAGGGCTACCTACATCAGTCCTGTGTCACTTTGCACACCACTGCAGCAGAACATCACCTTGAGGCTTGCAGTAGTAGGCCACACTCTCTCTTGGGAAGAAGTTGGTTATGGCTGCAGAACAGGCGTTGTGTCCTACATGGGAAGTTGGGAGGGGTGGAGTCAACAATGCACCTGTGCGCTGTGCATCTTGAAAGACTCCAACTTCAACCAAAGATGGAGGGTGTACCAAGGACTGTCTGTCAGCCACACACAAAAATGTAGCTTTCTACAAGTGAAGGCAAGCCCAACACTCAAGACACCTATGAAGAAGGACATACCCGTTGTAGAAAAGTAGACAGCTACGTAATGTCGGTGAGTGGTCGCAAACTGGTGTAACTTGTGAAGTTGCTGACTTCATGGCTTGAAAGAAAGTGGTGACGTGACGTCACAGCTTCTCCTGGCGCCATTTTCTTTTAAGCTGTGAAGTCAGCAACTGTCACAAGCACACAGAGATCGAAGAGCTACCACCTTCCACCTCAGGCATGGTAGGCGCTGCGCACACAAGCGGTAACGGGAAGGTCAACACAGAGGTGTGGTTCACATGACTCTGGACTGCATGGCTCACCAATAAAGCCTGCAATCTGAGCTGCCGTTCGGCCTTGCTTGTTGGTGGCATGTGGCTTAGCACCAGCCTCTAAGAGAGAGCCGACCACTGCTACAGAGCCAGACATGGCAGCAAACATCAGGGCAGTGTACTGTATAGTCAGATACAGAACACACAATACAATACTTGTGCTCCATGTGGGTACTGAGTTCTGTGAGTGAGTGTGACAATGGCAACTTGCCACTTACATAGTGCTCATGTAGGTTGCAGTTCACGTCTGCTCCGTGTTTCAGGAGGGTTTCACATGCTTCCAGATTGCCGTTGTAGGCAGCATGCATCAGTGAGGTCATACCCGACTGCAAGGAAGCAGTGCACACACACATGACCCCTCCTACACGCACCCATGCACACACGCACACACACACACACACACACACACACACACACACACACACACACACACACACACACACACACACACACACACACACACACACACACACACACACACACACACACACACACACACACACACACACACACACACACACACACACACACACACACACACACACACACACACACACACACACACACACACACACACACACACACACACACACACACACACACACACACACACACACACACACACACACACCTCATCTGTTACATCCACTTTCATGCCTGGTGTCTTCAGGAGTGCTACAAGTTCATCATGTTTAAAACTCTCCTTATCTACGTGCATACACAATTACAACAGAATAAAGAATACACTAATTTCATCACAGATGAGTTTATGCGCCATACACTGCATACATGCAAGAAGTTGATCCACAGGGCAAAAAAAACTGAGCGCACATGAAAGAAAAGCATTCAGAGTTTTTTGTGAGAGACTTGCAAGTTGTAAATCAATACAAATCCACCTCTTCCATTCAGTGGTTGCACACGAAGCTGCTGCTGTTGAATCCAGACCCTTCAACAGTTGACGAGATGCCACCAACCTCACACAGTTGCACCTTTCCATGTCGTTACAGCTGCTTGACTACATGTCCGTTCTTTGATTGACCGTGGATGGCATGTTTTCATAGCACACACAGGTTCCCTCCCACATACTCCAATAAAAGCACCGTTTGTGTGTGTGTGTGTGTGTGTATGTGTGTGTGTGTGTGTGTGTGTGTGTGTGTGTGTGTGTGTGTGTGTGTGTGTGTGTGTGTGTGTGTGTGTGTGTGTGTGTGTGTGTGTGTGTGTGTGTGTGTGTGTGTGTGTGTGTGTGTGTGTGTGTGTGTGTGTGTGTGTGTGTGTGTGTGTGTGTGTGTGTGTGTGTGTGTGTGTGTGTGTGTGTGCACTTGCCCATCAGATGTAATAGAGTAGGGCTGCGATCATGTGCATGAAGTAACAAACCACACCAGAACACGGCTACGCCCTACACGGTTGACCTGCTCTTTACACCTGACTCCAGGCCAGACCAGTCACACGTATAGGACAGTAGTTGCACAACACCAATTGACCATGTTGAAATATAGAAGCTGAATTCGCGGGAAGGCTGCCAAACGCATTCTATGTATGTTCGCATGCTGGCATAAATAAACATGCTTTTCAGCGCAAAAGATTACTTATACATTACAACCATTAAACGTGGTACTTCAAAAAGTATGACTGAACTCCGCACATTGACGTTAAAGGTTAGAATAACGATGCACTTGGACCAGATGGGATTACAAGTTGTAAGAATAAAGCTGAATCACAGCTGACAAAATATGACTTTCCCCACCTGAAAGTAACTTTACGTCTAATGGCCTGAAGTTTTCGCTTACCTTTCTGACAAAGTGCTAGCAACTGCTCTTCTTGCGGCGAAGTAGCTTTGTTGGCCGCCATTTTTATCGCAATAAATGGCCGCCAGGGGTACCGTTTTCGTTACAGTTGGTACGACCAAGTTCGAGCAACTCGTACACGCAGTTTTGGATCCCGATTTTCTGAACGTAAGTCGAACTTCATTGACAATATGTGTGTCCTTCTGCTGGCTACGAAACACAGCTAGCTCGGATTCACTGCCTACCACGTACCTATCACAGACACGCACAACTCTTGTACGGAGCATGAATTGGAGAGCAGCTGGGTAGGCTCTTGAATTCGTATGTATGTGTACGTGTATGGGTGGGTTAGTTTATTAAATTGGTGTAACATAATACGCAATAGAAGCCCCCAGTGTGCTCCAAAGGACAAAGACTTCCAGACCTCTTCTGACTCTGTTCTTCTGGACCATCTACAGGCACTAAGAGAGAAAGGCTACAGTGGACTTGTAGTCCAAACTGGTACTGGGTCATACCTGCCTCCGCCAGTCCCCAAAGGCTTCCACTTAGAGTGCTACAGTTACAAGAGTAGCCTGCACGATGACTTGCACAAATCCTCACTGGTCATCTGTCATGGAGGTAAGTGGAACGGGTACACTGTCTGCCTGAGCTGCCTGAACTCTTGCACAGCCTCTTTTCATGGTGTTCATCAAAGTGCCCGCAGCTAAGTGCATCGCCTACTTTCAGTTGGCCATTGCCTGAATGCCGGATAACCCCATACTCGATTGCACTGTACAGAATAGCATAACCCCGCTGCATAGCTGAAGGCACACATTAGGGGGTTGGTGCAGTCCGCTATGTGAAGAGCATGCACAATTAGTATACATCGGTCATAGGCACCAATTAGTATACGTCGGTGGTGTGTTCCTAACCACATTACGGCATGACAGTGAACTTCAGAATGTAATCTGTGCATGTATATTCATTCAATGTTCCCGCATTCAAATAGTGTGGACTGCACTATCTTTCACTCTCCAACGGGAAGTACGTAGGCGCTACATGTGTAACAACAAACTGGGACAGATACCCCGCATCTTTAGTTTACGTAGATCACTGGCTTGAGACGTCAGCTGTTACAGTCTTCCATACTGTACCTAACAATCCCTTCCATGAATTGCACGCCACTCACACGTCCAGTGTACATACATGTATGCCACATGCATCGCCATTATTGTTTCCAGGATGTGTGATAATAGCACACAGGTAGCTTCTAAGGGCTTGTTTCGAACCATAGATCTGTGTATGTCACCTCTATCAGGAGTTGGAACATCCATTGTTCACTGACCACTGAGAATAGTTGCACACATGCATGCATTGACGCTGCTTCAAATGATACGTACAGATGTTGTGAGCATTAGATCACTGTAGCAATACATTCACCCGGCAGGTGCGGGCAGCATTCTGGAGGCACTGGATGCAAGCAAGCATGTCATTGTGGCCATCAACGAATCACTAATGGGTAATCACCAAACAGAGCTAGCGGAACAGCTCACCAATGACAAACACCTTGTACACACAACCCCAAAGTAAGTACGTATGTATGTACGTGTGTGTGCACACGTGTGTTCGTGTGAATAACTGTAAATTTTTTTATCACAGCTATTGCTAAACACACATTTACGTACTCCAATGCAGGAATTTACTGAAGACTGTGCAGGAGTTTGATTCTTCGCAATTGGCAAGATACGTACCAGGAGAACCAAAGCGCTTTGGATCATTCCTTGACAAAATGATGTCTTTCAAAGACCCAAAGCTACAATAAACCCAAATTACCAAACACTATAACCACTTGTAAATAACATAAATGCCTTAAAGCTGCTAATACCACTGGTGTCCCTACTGCTCCTGTATGTGCAACAGCATGCATGCACGTCTGCCTGCAAAAGCCTTCCTCAGTAGGGCCTCCCTCCTTGAGAAGACTGCTGGTAGGGGCTCCTCAGAGTTCCACCTTCTCTTGAGGGCGGATGATAGCGTGTGGTCATATGAGACGAGGGGGCAGCCTGGCTGGGAGACGGCCTGCCTCGATTTGTGGGAGAGCCCATTCCCAGCAGCGAGTTACCACCTGAGGGCATCCCCCCCATTGGTCGGCCCTGCATTGAGTACCTAACAAGAAGACGGGCGGACGAAAGCAGAAGGGACGACCTTCACACACCCACAAGAGAGAGCAGTGTACGCACCACAACAATGAGTCACCGCCGTGACCAAGAGCCACAGGTGGGTGGATTCTTACCCTCTAGGTGCACCACTGCTAGCAGAGCTCATTGCCGGTGGTTGGCTCCTCCAGGCAGGCGTGCCCGACTGCTTCTGGCTGGCAAAGGGTGTGCTTCTATGCGCGGACATCTCGTGATGTTGGAATCCTCCATAAGCACTCTCAGGAGGGCTGCGGACGGGAACGCTGTTACCAGATTGGAGATAATACGATCGAGCGTTACCTCCACTACTGGCAGTGCTGGGATACCCTCCTCCTCCGCTCCCAGTCATCTTCTTGGTCTCCTGGGTATGCCCGTAGCCGTATCCTGCATCACCCCAACTGGTAGAAGAAGCGGACGCAGAAGGCCCACTCAAGCCTGTCTTCAAGCCCATTGTTTGCATGTAGGGCGAAGAAGAAAGCCGGCTCGGGGCAGCTCGTTTCATGCCATATTCAGACGTTTCAGCTGAATATGGCCTCTTTTGTCCCATGCCGGTCGCCATTGCATGAGATTGATGCATGCTGTAGAGGCTGTGGGACTGCTGGACTAACATCTGCCTCTCTCTCTCCTTCAATTCTCTCTCTTTGGCTTCGAGAGACATCTGCTTCTGTTGCCGCTCCTGCTCCATACGATCCTCTTTCTCTCTCAAAATCCGCTGCTTCTCCTCTAGTTCTTTCCTTTCCCTCTCGATAAGTTCCTTCTCACGGATAGCCTTGTGCTTCAGCTCCCTCTCCAGCTCATCTCGGAGTTGTCTGTCTCTCCTCTCACGATCCAGAATTTCCCTTTCTTTTTCCCTCATTCTTCGCTCTTGGTCAAGCAGCATCTCCTTCTCCTTCATCTCCCTGTCACGCACCATTTTCATCTGTTGTGCAAGCTGCTTCTCGTGCCGCTGGATAGCCAGCTCCCTTTGGAAGAGCTCATTCTGAGTGCGTACAATGATGTCAGGACGAGGATCCATTCTGGACTCCATTCTCGGCTCCGGACGAGGCTCCAAGCGTCCCTCAAAACGGCCCATACTTCCTCGCGCAGGTGGTGGTGGTGGTGGTGGTGGTGGATCTGGTAAGATTCCCCTATTCCCAACGTCAAAAGGGGGTCCTCGTCCGTCAGACACATGCCTTCTCTCTGCCATCAACCCCCGCCTCAGGTCACCCCTGGGTGGACTCCTACCTCTTGGCGAGCGCCGACGAATTGGCGGTGACCTTCTATTCAGTCTAGGTGGTGAGCGACTCCGCGCTCTCCTATTGTTAGTTGGAAAGAGTCACAGAGTAACTACTAGACTGTTAGACACATCAAGCTGGGAGAGGCATCTCCTCCCTGCTCATAAGGCAAGGTGGGGCAACTTTGCACAGGTAGCACTGTATGGACACTGTGTACACTATGCACCAATGCAGGGCCACACGTACGTACCTTGGACTAGGTCGTCTGTCCCTTGGTCTGTTGTCTCCTAATCGCCTGCTAATAGGTGACGACCTCCTCTTCGGTGGTGAGTCTGGGTACATGATCATTAAGAGTAAGAGTGGTAGATGTATGTACTTAGAGGCAAGTATGTAGGTACATACGAGTGTGTGCCTGACACAACTGTGTTGGTCATTTGTGCCACGGTGCAAGTGTGAGTAACAGTTATACCCTTTTCACATGGGCCTGCGAAAGTGGTATAATGGAAGCAGGGTGAACCTGGGTTACAGAACCGGAGTCAATCCCGCTAGGTAGTGGGGTTGACCCCGGTTTCACCGAGGTGCGAATCGAGTTAAGATGGCGGAACAAGGAAGAGTGTGGAGTGAGAGTGACAACGAAATATCAGCCACACTGGTCATTGGGGTGAGGATTCGAACTAGCTATGATTCCTGGGCTTGACCCAAAGGCTCTTCTCGGCCGGCAAGTAATAGCAAAAAAACGACTGATGTTCCCCCTGTATCACAATAAACCAAAGACACAATCTACCCTATCCTTTCCTGGATAATATTGCCCATTGGCATACTTCGCACCTTCTACGCAGTCACAGCAGAGCAAGAACAGCAAAACACCGAACGACCAAACTTTGTACGCTGTCTTGAACAGTTACTCAACATATGAACTGATGCAAAATAATGATCGCCGTCATGTGAATGGAAACCAAGGCAACCCAGGTTAGCTTACCCGGGTTGACCCCACTTTTGTGGGTCCACGTGAAAGCAGTATACGTGAGTATACATACATACGGTACATGTCACAAGTTACTTGAATTTTTCCGCTGAAATCCACAGCTTGCATCACGGAATTCCGTGAATGTTCGCAAATTTTCTGTAGAGCACCCATACCCACTCCGTAGACTGGTCGCGGTAACGTACCAAATGCGGAACAGTTTCCTCGGAATACGGTTTTCACTCTCGAAAACATGGCGGCGCTACTAGACATACGTAGATACAGAAGTGATACTTAGCTCATGATTTGAGTCCCAAGAGCGGTAGCTAGCTACTACAAGTGACTAGTAACAACTAACGTGTGCGTAGATGGCCCCAACTTCCAGGCAGAATTTTTCTCTTGCCACAGATGCCATGCGATCGATCCGCAGAGCATGCACAGAAATTGACAACCTGTGATGCGGCCATTCACAGATTCCCGGCGCAGCAAGCCTGCGGAAACCTTTAAGTTACTTATGACATGTACCGTGCATACAATGTACTGTGTTGTGTGGGGTGAACGGGTGTGTGGGTGGACAGGCTACACCACCTTAAAGAGCATCAAGTATTGAGCTTGACCTGTGTCTGATCAATCCATTAAGTGGCAAACACTGACTGCCTCTGTACATGTATGCAATGTTAACTCCTTACCACACACACCTCTTTGTCGATTTCTGTTCTGGTCATGTCCACGGGGACTTCCCCTTTTCTTTTCCCTGTCTATATCCATGCTGCCACTTTGATTCTCACCTTCTGGGTTTCCACTAGCAACATCGGAGTCAGGCCCTTCATTGCTTCTGTCAAGTGCTGCAGAGACAGTGTCACTAGAGTCGCTTTCTTTTTGGCCTTGGGACTTTTCTGCTGTCAATGGAGAACTTGCGTCACTAGCTTTGGATGGATCTACGTATGTGTCCACAGGAGCCACACGGGGTGGGTTCTTGGCCTACACATGTGACCACGAGGAAGACAAGTAGTAACAATGTCTCTAGTGAGGACAGTTTGAAGCTACATTACATGTCACAAGTCACTACCAATAATACGTGCATTGTGGAGTGTCCATTCCACTCCACACAGTCTGTGCATCACATACGTACAACATTAATGATATATGCAATGGCAATGTCGTATGTTACTGAATGGTTTTTTTGGACACCTGGGCACTGGACACACATACTTGACATACACATACGTAGTATACCGATGGATCACGGCACACGTACATACATACGCATTACATATGCAGACTTAGCATAAACACATACGTAGCCCTGTGCCTCAGAAGACAGGAGCTATGGATCGCCTTCTGTCAGTGCACTAAAATACAGGAGCTATGAATCACCTTCTGTCAGCGCACTAAAATACAGGAGCTATGGATCACCTTCTGTCAGCGCACTAAAATACAGGAGCTATGGATCGCCTTCTGTCAGCGCACTAAAATACAGGAGCTATGGATCACCTTCTGTCAGCGCACTAAAATACAGGAGCTATGGATCGCCTTCTGTCAGCGCACTAAAATACAGGAGCTATGGATCGCCTTCTGTCAGCGCACTAAAATACAGGAGCTATGGATCACCTTCTGTCAGCGCACTAAAATACAGGAGCTATGGATCACCTTCTGTCAGCGCACTAAAATACAGGAGCTATGAATCACCTTCTGTCAGTGCACTAAAATACAAGAGCTATGGATCACCTTCTGTCAGCGCACTAAAATACGGGAGCTATGGATCACCTTCTGTCAGCGCACTAAAATACAGGAGCTATGGATCACCTTCTGTCAGCGCACTAAAATTTATAAACTGCTGCATATCTGGATTTCTGAGACAATAATAGTTTTTGCAAAACCTTTGCAAAGTACGCATCTCAACAACTGCCAGCAAGATTTCACAATCACTTGTCTTTACAGCAGTGAAGTAACAAGCTCTTGTGTGTTACACACACACATACGTATTGCCAAAATCATGCAACATCATCTTTTCCCATCTCTAGCCAGGTGGGTTCTAGTATAACATGGAATGTGCAATTGACACTAGAAATCATGAAACGTCTGAACCTGTGAAGCTCCATGGCATCTTTAGTCTCAAAGCCCATGCCCCAAAATCGTACATGTGACAAAAAGGAGCTGAATTCACATCAGCGGGTGGCGACTCACAATCTCAATTAGCAGCTTCTGGCCTTTCACTTCACGTAGATTCAGTTCCCGAATACACAGCTCTGCTTCCTTTTCTGTCTTCATTGTCACAAAGCCGTACATCTTTGGAGGGTAGTACCGACTTTTGGGAGCAACAATTGAAGCCGACACAACCTGACAAAAAGATACAGCAAGGTTACTGTTAGCAGCGCCCCTCCCCTGTCCAGGTGACTTGCAGTCTCCATACACCACCAACCTGTCCATACTTTGAGAAGAAGTCCTTCAAATCAATAGCTTTAATAGCCTTGCTCAAGCTCCCCCCAGTACCACTGACCCATAAGTGGCGTCTCGAGCTGCACCGACACAGGACCACAACATCGTACTGAAGCACTACTCAACTACAACTACACTACCTGCTATACAAGGAACACACACACACACACACACACACACACACACACACACACACACGTAATGACGCACAAGGCTGGAAACACACATAACAGGTGAAAAATTAGTTGAACTACCAGTTGAACAACCCCAATCCCTCACTTCTCAATACACACAATGCATGTCACGAAGTGCCGCAGAGGCTGGACGAATATCAGCTAGGTACCTCGATGTAAAGCGCTCAAGCAGCAGTTCATGAGGCTCTGTTGAGGGAGACGGCTGTTCCACTTCTTTCTTGGGTTCAGCCACCTCTTGGGTCTGAGCAGAACCCTTCTTCTCCATCTCAGGTGCTACGTCCTCATCAATCTCCTCCATATCCATGGGCTCACTCACATGGAGATCAATGACAGGGTCTGGCTCTTTGTTGTCTGCATCCTCCTTGTTCGTCTTGCCTTTCTCGCCATTCTCATCCTGGAGTGGTGTCCCTTCCCTCTCGCCCCTTGCAACCCTACCTGCACTCTTCTCTACATCACTTTCCCCCTCGTACGCCAGTTCTTCACTTTCATAAGGCTCCGCCGCTGTCTGCTCCACACTGGAGACTTCCTTTGCTTGAGCCGATTGGCTGCTGGCTTGATCCAATTGAGACCCTGCACTCTCCTCCGTTTCGGCATCTTCTGCAGAATTGCTGGCTTCATTTCTACCTTCTGTTGGAACAACAGACACAGTTGCAGTACAAGGAGGAGGGTGTAAGGAATAATATAAATACACATACGTACGTACTACTGTATACGTAGAAACGCCGTCAGATAGTGTAGTAATTTCACAACAGGTACGTACGTACGTATAATACGTGTGATGCATGCAATTTTGCTGTGTTCAAAAGAGTGGGAAATACATAGCCAAAGGAAGGACAGCTTGCGAAGAGGAGGACGGGCTGCCCGAAGTGCTGCTAGTGTGGTGTAGGGGAAGTCCAATTCAACTGATCGAAGGATGGAACTAGCTGAAAAGTAATGATTAAGAAAAATGCAGGCAACTAGCTGCAATAATTGATACTCTTTAATGGACTGCCACACATAGCGCTGTAGCTTTAAAAATAAAGTGCCCCTCTGACTTTATTGTGTTCACCATCTTCACTGTACTGTTAGGCAAAATGAAGCAAATAATAGCAAACAACGACCTAAATACGGAAGTTGCCATGTGAGTAGGCGTTATTAAAACCAGTATGTCGTTTCTCAGCGTCCAAGACAGTTCTCTTTCTGCAAGCATCCAGTTTGAGACAGATCAGTGGAAGGAGGTAAGTGGACGAGGAAGGGTACGACACCAGACAGCACTGTCAGCGGCACTGCATGCTTAACAAGTACATATAGTGCAACCAGTCCCACCACACAGGACTGCAATTGAAAGCTTGTACGTAGAAACTGAGTAAACAGCACCTTCGAATTTACACAATCTCCAATGAGCTGCTAATGTACGTATGTACGAATGTGAAGTGATGGACATGTAACCCTTGCATGAAAGGTCAGAACTGACATGCACAGGAAAAGCGGTAACATGCATTCACTTGCTTACTCTAGCCAATGAAACTGTACTTTTCCTAGGCTTCTGCACCTACATATACCTGCTTCTGTGCCTATACAGGCATCATTTCAGAACAAAAGTCATTTCAGTTTCATTCATAAGGTGTTGCCTTTTGGAGTAACTACACATATTAAATGCTACAATATCAAACATATATACTTACAAGATGAACAACGCTTTCTGATTGAATCTTCGCATGCCACTGTGTGCAGGTTGTCCTTCTCAGCTGTGTGATATTCGTTGCCGATGTCCCTTGATTCACTCAAGAGCGCATTCATTACGAAATTTTAAGGCAAAGAGTAGTAGAGAACCTGACAAAACTTGCACAGTGACTTGGCAGAAGCAACCGAATACGAAGTGCACTATTTCGAGCTTCAATAGTGATGTAACACGTGGATTCGACTGTGAAGAATTCGTAAGACACATAAGTGCATAGGTAACGTAAGTGACAATGATCTGGAAGGAAGTTTCACTGCCCAAGAGCCCAAATGAGGCTGATGCCTCAGATACGTAACCAGCCTGCAACCTCCACCTTCACAAGCCACTGCTTCTGACCAGCATAACACATGCTGACCACATGACCTCCACCACACCTCAGTGCTGTACTGATTCAGTATTGATGAATATGATTATCCCAGCTTTGTACGTAAGACACAAGTGTACACCACCGACATCTGAATAACCAACAGCATAGGCAGTTACAGTCTTGGCATTTATATTCCTTGTTTGCAGAGTTTGGGTCATATAGCAGCGGATATACAGGGGTACGCAATGAAATGCCTTGTGTTCGACTTAAACGCGTCATGCATTTCCGCCTCCTACATGTATTATCACACACGGCACACACTTCGTACAACTGTGAGGATGTCTGGAGGCAAAAACTTCAAATCACTACATGTGTTTTTACGCACCATTTTGGTCTTCGGTTGTTTTCTCAGGCTGCATCGAATCCTCTTTCGAAATAGCCTACGAGGCAGAAGTAGGGCAGGTGACATTGCGCATGGTGCCAGTCACCAGACGTGCGAAACACAGACACACCACCATCGAAGAATTTAGGCAGCAAAATTACCTCTCTGAGTCTCTTTACTAAGTCCAACTTTATGCCAGCCTTTGAAAGCCCTCTTTGCTCCAACTGATCGCGCAATTCGGCAACTTTGAGTTGTTCAAGCTTCTTCTTTCCCGACAATACATCCTCCATTTTGAAACAAACATGTGCTATAAATGAGCTCACGTGAGTAATGACGTCATAAGCACGTCGAGCACACTCCTACTAACACACAGCAGTACAATACAGGCACATTTTCACTACAAACTATTGGAGTATCCGGTAATACCTGTAGCAGCTATAGTTCAAAGCACAGTCTATCATGTACAACTGGTGAAGATTGCATGTCAAAAATGAGTGATACAGCAGCAGTTCACAGGAGCAGTCTTTATCTCCTTGTTCCAAGGCTAAGAAATCTTCTAAGTGCAGCTGGTCCGTCCCACACTCCTCTGCAGTGAACACAATAGTACAGCAGTCACTCAGATCAGTGATACAGTTGTAACACATGGGCGACTATGATCCAGGAGCACTTGCACTATAATTTTATGTGTGAAATGGTGAAACCATAAAAGTGCTTTGGTCACAATGACACATGTTTCAGTTTACCAATAAAGGTGACAGTAGGCTGCCGAAACATGTAATTGATCACATTATTTGTCCTTGAACAACCGTTCAATGTGAGCCAGCACGGCAGGTGTTGCGAACACACAACGGATCCGGAGCTCGAATGAGCAATTATCTCCCTCAAGACTGCTATCACTGTGCTTTCTGTATTGCATAAAAAGCAGGAGAGTTGGAACTCACTTCAACAGTCCATTCCAATACAATTCAGGCATGATGTCAGCTTTCAGATAGTACATTGTTGTTCTCTCCTGCCAATATGTATGTACATAACCACATGGACACAAAGAGTGCAAATTAATGAACAGAAACATCAGTAGAAGTTACGTACATATACAAGTTACATACAAGTATGAGTATGGCAGTGTGTGTGTGTGTGTGTGTGTGTGTGTGTGTGTGTGTGTCTGTGTGTCTGTGTGTGTGTGTGTGTGTGTGTGTGTGTGTGTGTGTGTGTGTGTGTGTGTGTGTGTGTGTGTGTGTGTGTGTGTGTGTGTGTCTGTGTGTCTGTGTGTGTGTGTGTGTGTGTGTGTGTGTGTGTGTGTGTGTGTGTGTGTGTGTGTGTGTGTGTGTGTGTCTGTGTGTGTGTGTGTGTGTGTGTGTGTCTGTGTGTGTGTGTGTGTCTGTGTGTCTGTGTGTGTGTGTGTGTGTGTGTGTGTGCGTGTGTGTGTGTGTGTGTGTGTGTGTGTGTGTGTGTGTGTGTGTGTGTGTGTGTGTGTGTGTGTGTGTGTGTGTGTGTGTGTGTGTGTGTGTGTGTGTGTCACATGTCTGCATGGATGCTTAGTTGTGACCCTCACTTTGCCTTGGTCAATCGGGAAAGTCTCCAGAGGTTGGCCATTGAAGTCAAACTCAGCCATGATAGTCTTACCCACTCCAGTGATGAGAGGGCAGGACGTGTACCCATCATACTGAGGAAGAAATAACTTAGCCTTACGTATATGGATATATAGATATCTGTTGTAATACAGTACAGTGTCCTGAGTGAACAAATTAAGTTGCCTAGAGACTAAATGACCATTTGAACCAGAGCAGACTGGAGAATAGTACCAAAACTGCACAAGCAAGAGTACTCAAGACATT
>OX465036.1:1485772-1550772 GCA_949841015.1 Aplysina aerophoba | reverse complement strand
TGCCCTATTCTCGTGACATGATGACATTATTTGATTCGCCATTCCTAACAAGAAGAAGAACAACACCGATTAAGTACATCCCGAACAGGCGATGCCAAGGGTTGGCAACCGGGTCATTGAAGCCTTTAAGCACCGAGCCAAAGAAGCAATCACCCCTGTTCAGTACTGTTGCGGAAGGAGCGATTCACACAGAAACAGTTGGTAGTCCTGAGGTTCACTCCATCAAACATAAACCACTACCACCGATCAAGAAAGACTCTCAACACCAAGCAGCCCACTTTACATAGCATACCATACAAGTGTACATGTATATTGTGTATTTGTACATGTATTTATATATAATGCTAACTGTATGTCACAGTTATACAGTATTCACCTACGTATGTGTCATCTGTGTATAAGCTGCAATGTATGTATACCACCCGTGTATTAATTACTCGATGGCTTCTTGGCAGCAGATGAGCTGCTATCAGCCATGCAGGCTTGAAATAGCTATATATATCTATTATAGGTACGTTTATATATACTAGGGCTCATCAGAAGTAGAGACGGTGACAATTCAATTAATGAAATGGCAATGATGTACACAAACACAAATTAATTGTCAAAGCAGTGTGCTAGGATTCCTACACTACAAAATCAAGAAGGTTGCCAAAATAACTAAAATAAGGCATGTCAGTATTTCTTTACAAATTGAATAGGCACCAATCCGCGACTGCCACTGCTTTCACTGCAGCAAATGATCCATTCTGAGTCCAACTCCCGTTCCAGAATGAGTACATCGCCTCGTCTGAAGTTGAGCTCCTTGCTGTCAATGCCCGTCTTGTTGTCACACAGCGCTACCAGCCTTACTTTACCAGCATTCCCCTGTAGCTCTGTAGCAGCAGGGGCAAGGCCATCAAACTTTGGACCGTGTGGTTGCACCTCCACGGAAGGACTTCTTTGAAAAATATCCTTCGGTGACGGCCCACTCAAGGCACCGCCAATGTTGAGTTGCTGGAACCATTTACTCCCAACAAGTTTCTGCTTCAAGGATGGCTTCAGAATGGTAGCATCTTCGTCCTCATAGCCTGTTTCGGATGTGGGAGTAGCGCTTCCACTGGGTGTCCTTATTGGCTTAGGTGAAGTCGGTGAGCCCCTCCTCAAGGGCAGTTGCGGCATGCTGCAAACGGTAGGCAATGACAAATACAATGACTGCACACTCTAGTTCTGTATCTCAACCTGTCTCCTGCCATGCCACCATTCTGTTTGTCACCTCCCACCTGAACTAGAATAGGCCCAAAACTGGACAGGTGTTTCTCTGAGCACAAACCTACTAGAACCTTTGTCACATCCTTTGTAGTCACACAAGAGTATTACTGTAATTGAAAGACCTGGAACTGGAGATTGGTCGGTAAATGAAATCCTTTAAGGGGTAGTATCTGTGGCCAGAACTCTTCCCGCATTTGCAAAAGTGTTGTGCAGTAGTGAAAGTGGTGGAAAGATTTGGGCACAAAAACTACCCAATTAAGGAGCACATGCAACACCGGACCAAATCAGTTGAAAGTAGCCGGGAAAGTGGCAGTCGGTGGACAGGACTAGGTTGAACTAGTTGCACAGACTGCACTGAGCTAGCCAAGTGTGCTTCAGCTGATCATTAGACATTAACACTTGCAATTTTTGAGAAAAGGCAGGTGAAAGAGGTGCTATTTTTGAGCTGCCCTGCACTTTTGGTAATGAGTGCAGTGCATCCAGCCCAAGCACAGAAGCAAGGAGTGAATACAATCAAGTCACGTTACAAGGTGTGTGATTGTCAACAGAAACGCACCTTATGTTGATGTTTTTGAACCACCCCGGCTTGGCACTCTTGACAGTTTCTTCGGCATCGGGGGAGATGGCTACTTGGCTACTGTCTGAAGACTTGTCACCGCCTGTGTCAATCTCAAAATCTACTTCAGCATCTTCTGATACAGCAGGCAGCGTGTCTCGTACTGTGTTAGGAGTAGGGGAAACTAACCCGTCAGGAGTTGCACTGGACACATCCTCTGTGCTAGTGCAAGGCTTCCGAAATTCGTATAACATGTCCACAGCAAACGGCAGTCTCATCAGCGGCTCTAGCGCCAGCGGCACGTCTTGGTAGCACACACTGGCTACACAGCCCGGGGAGGCAGATCGCAGAAAGGACTTGGGTATGTAGTCCTTCTTCAAGGGTTCCTCAAGCAGAGGCAGCTTCTCCAGCCACTCCGCCAGAAGTCCATCCCTGTCGGGGCAGCAACACACCACCACACAGTAAGCACATCTCAATGACAAATATATGTATATATATATATAATGTAATATATAATATATAATATACATATGTACCACTCACAAACAAACATTATTCAAACACAATTGCCACGACTTTTTATATGCAATTCCATAGGTGTGCAAATATGTACAGTATGCATGACCAGTGCCGCCTGTGGTTAACCAAACGTGCCCCCATGGGTGTAGGAGGAGGCAGCAGCTGGAACTGATTATGAAAGAGCTCATTGGATGGCCTAAATACATCAATGTGTCACAGGAGTTGTGCCACTTTGACAGATGTCCCGACTTCAAATGCACTTATGTAGGTACAAAACAGGCATAAAGACATACGTTAAGTTGTAATTGTTGTACTTAACTGAACACATCAAACGTTTCGCTCGCACTAGCCAATTCTGAACAGCCTTTCTTATGTTTTGGTAGCATACAGCTATCATCATCAGGCAATATCATGTCAAATGACAATGACATGTTGGAGATACGTACCTAGTCACTCAGACGTTTTTAAGATTAACTGAACACATGGCTAGATGTACGCACCACAAACAGCAGAACAGTGCAGTGTGACTCCATTGCACTCAATGCACAGCACACAACACACCTCAGAAGAAGACAGATGAAAGTCCTGAACTTCATGTTGTGGTCGGCAATGACTGGGTGTTCGTTAACATCACACGTATGCTTCTTAGCCCTCTCACACACCGTGAATAGTTTTGATCCTGAAGTGTGCACGGATAAAGCAAGCAAATGGTACGCACATACATATACGCTTCCGTGCAAGTGTGCTGGGTCCTTCAATGCATCAAAGCTATTGTCGGTAGCTACTGCTCTTAACACACTGATTGTGAAGATACGTAGCTATGAATCAAATTCACAAAATGTAACACAAAAGTCTACATTGTTAATTTATATTAATCAATGTACTGTAATTACACTTCAGCCTGTGGAAGCACAGCTCTGACTGCGCTAGCAGGGAAAGGCTACCGACTAACCAAGGTCATTCAACTGGTAGACTGAGTCCCAGAGAGACACATCAACCAGGCCATGATAACGATAGGGGCGTCGACCGTCATTCAAAATATCAGCTATAGTTGGGCACAGCTGAAACCGAATGAGTTGCCCTACGCGCGGGTTGGCCAGCTCGTTTCCGGCATGGGCCTGAAGGAGGACAGAGAGTGAACACACGGTACACAGGAGATTAGAGAATGTTTCAATACACCAATGATTATGTACACTCAATAATGGGTATAAAAATCACGTACTGTTTGTTGTAGATCAAGGTACATACGTTAGGAGGCTACTGTGTAATCTGGCATGGTGAGATGTAAAGTGCCAAAGGAGCTACACACACACATACGTACGTACGTACATTGCAGTAAAACAATTGCAACTATCCATTCATACCTGTCTTACACAGGGGCTGTACAGGGGCTGCGGTGTATGGAATATGTGAATGAGGTCATGATCGGGAGTGTGGACTAGTAACTGGTCGCAGAGTGCTTGAAATCATCCGAGACAGTCACACCAAATGGTTGGCATTTGTCAATGCAACAAATACCAACAGAACACCATATTTGCTCCACTGCACAAGTCCAACATCCACAATGAGGCGGTCGGTACAGTACCTTTTGTTCTGCTGACTTTGCTTGCTTGAACTCTCCTAGTATCACCTCCACAGCCAGTTGCAGTCGCTGACAATGCACTGCACACATCAAGCCAAACAAACACTACAGTATTCAGTTTTGCAATGCTCAAAAAGACACTGATTTCCCTTCAGAAACTCAAGCTATGGCTAGTACAATACAATTACGTTTGCATTCTCTCTACGTACAGTTACATGCAACATGGTCCCAATCAGAGGTGGGTGGGTGGCTGGTGACAAGTGCATTGCTACGTATGTATACAGTACCACAGGCAAGGGGAATACCTTGACACAACCAGGGACGAAAGATGCCAACGAGGGACCTCAGTATGTCACCAAAATGTGCCCCTTGTCCACTAACTGTTAGAACAGTCGGAGACACACAGGATAGGATTGCACCAACTACAATCCAAATACAGTGGAACCTCTCTATACAAGACATTCTGAATAAAGGACACCTCTCTAACGAGGACACTGTCTGCAGTCCCAAACACATAGAGCTGTGTACAATTCTACCTCTGAAATAGGGACACCTCTCTATACAGGACAGCCAACTGGGCCCCGATGGTGTCCTTTATAGAGAGGTTCCACTGTAGTCCCTACTTATGTAACTACCATGCAATAATAGCTCATGTTCACCTTTCTTTTCTGCAATAAGATCCATCTCTTCTTCAGACAAGGAGTAAATAACATTCTGCTCCAGTTTACCTTGGTCTAGCGGTGCTAGGACAATCCAGCGCTGCTCTGAATAGTCAAACAGCACTCTTATGCCACCAGGCACCACCACCTCTTCAGAGAACACACTGCTATGTGCCTAGGTTAGGAAGAGGAACATACATACACACGTGTACTTACCTACATACAGTGCATGCACACATACTCCTATCATCTGTATATATACCACCATATGTGTACACACATACATGCTCTGGGTGCACATATTGATTCGTATTTCTAAACGTTGTGCACGCTTTCATGTACATACTGTACGTATGTACGTACGCACATACGTACATACAAGAGATATGTTAAAGTTGCTCAACTCCAAGAGCCTTCTTTGACCATGGGTTGAAGTACATAGTCTCGTGTATTAGCCATTTGTCTGCACATTGCACAATCATACGCCAGGTGCTCAAGAACAAGGCTGAAGCTGAAGCGGGGAGTGCGGCCCTGTCACAGTCTTGGTACGTACATCTCTTGGAGGAATCAAGCAAACTTGTGCCTAAAGCAGTTCACTATGTGGAGGGAACATACGCACACACACACACACACACGTACCTGTACCACATCAATGTCCCTATCAAAGTGAGAGCCTTCTGCCAGCTCCCATACATCGCCCGCATACAAGTGCTTTCCAGACAAGGACACAACGGTCGTCACTCTGCACAACAAGGTAGGCAGGAGCATGCAAAATGTCGTAGAGGCTCTTGCTACGGTATACATAGAACAAGAGTGATGTTCAGCTTACACGTAGCAACAATTTCGGTGAGAATGAGGCGTTTCGACTGTGTAAGCGAGCTTAATAACTGATGAAGACCTACATGGTCGAAACGTCTTACTCACACTGAAATTTAACATCACTCTAGTTGCATTCATCTTGGCATGTATGTAGCTTGAGATCAAGACAGCTAGCACTCGTAAGGAAGAAAAAGGGGGCTGAGTGATGACGGTTGTAGAGGAAGATGGTGGACACATGACGAGGAAAACTGGCTCCACAGGCCCGAGTGCATCACACTGTACACACAAGAGCTGACAAATAAAACATATGAATGCATGTACTGGCATCCAGTAGGCTACTGTATCACTTCATCAATCACTTAAAGAGTGTTCGATATACATATCTCTACACTACATCAAGGAAAGACAAGGAGTGTGCATACATGAAACTTTGTGTAAAAATCTGATCATCTCTCTGATTGTACCGTCTTCAAATGCTTCATCCTCGACTGCCACATGCAGATGTAACTGAGTTCCACAGTTCTAGTGGAGGTCCATAAAGGAAACCTCCTGCAATTTTGGTATACTACCTTAGAACACGTGTACAAACCTTTGCCTTTCTGGCTGTCCTCTGTCCTTGTCTTGTGACAGAGCGTCCAACAGCTGCTTCAAAATGCCAATGCCGTGCACAGCAATAGGAGGACCCTTCTCTCCTTCAGGAGGCAGCAGGGGTGTCGGCGTCCGGCAAGTGTCCTCAAGTGCAATGGATATTGGAGAGAGTGTCTTGGGTGAGTCTAGTACGCCAGGGAAGGGGAGGAGAAAGCAACACCTAGAGTCCTAGAGTTGTACACGTACATACATACATACATGTAAGCGGATGATGATACTTAACAAATGTTGGGGAAGTGATCCTGCTGACAAGTGAATGCTAACATGCAGCTAGGTTAGGCTAAGACACATGTGGTAGATACATAGCTTCAATGCTGTCAGAACTACGTAGAGCAGTGCACTGATGTACAGCGCATACGTACAATCTCCTTTCAGATATGCGTACTACAATACTGCACTGACGTGTACGAAAGAGCAACCAACATACCCCATGCGACATTCGTGTGGTATCTTAGGCATTTTCGTGCTAAAGAGAGCACAACACTCTCTGCATCACTGAGGACCGTGGTGGGAGCAACTCCTTCTCCAACTTCAAACAAATTATCCAAGCGTTCCTCCTCATTTTCTTCAGTGAAAACAACTGGAATGATCTCTGTAAACAGTAAAGAATTGCAGATCAAGTAATCTGTGCTACACAAGCAACATCTTTGTACTGGGTAACAGGACAGTGTACCAATCCATGGCAGAACACACAAATGTGTGCGCATACACACAAACAACATATTGTTATGTTATATGTACGAGTTGTAGCAGGACACAGCAACAATTTGTATGTTGAGCTCTAGACAAGCAAGGCTAAGGACACTGGACAAGCAAGGCTAAGGACACTGGACAAGCAAGGCTAAGGACACTGGACAAGCAAGGCTAAGGACACTGGACAAGCAAGGCTAAGGACACTGGACAAGCAAGGCTAAGGACACTGCTGAATCACACTTCAGCCACAGTCCATGCCAGTCGACCCTTCCTCTCTGCAACTTGTCCTAGTAGTGATACATACAGTACATACATACATACACAAAGCCACAGTGTAAACTAACACCACCCGTAATGAGGGGCTGCTGTAGACAAGAGCAGTAAAATGTGTACACTGACCATTCAGATCTGATCCCTGGAACAGGTCAGGGTTGATGGTGGAGCTGTGCTTTTCTACAAAGAGTGCCCAGATACGTACATGAGTATAAAGCAACCTGGAAATGAGAAACTTGAAGCACTTCAGCAAAAGAGAATTCTATTCCAAAGAAGGGCTGTCCTGGCCTCACTGCCATGACTTCCCAGTCATTCCTCTAACAGAAGCAGGCAGTATTTGAGAGCAATTGGAGTAGTAGTAGAAGTCATTAGACAGAACGGGTCGGCCATGTAGGCCTTTTTCAGCTGTCAATACTCCATGTTTCAGTTCAACAACGTGTGGTAACGAGCCCCTACGCACCACATCATTTTGCTAACAGTCTAGCAAACCTTCCACATATACATATACGTACATGAAGTGGCTCGCTACAGGTCATCTCTTACAGTGGCTTTGCTCGCAGAACTTCAAAATGGCTGCTTTCATGTTTAACAGGGCGAAGTGTGTGGCTATGAAGTCTGCGAGTGTGTTTCAATGCCTGAAATTGCTGAAAAATTCATTTGTTGCCCCGAGAGCACAAGGGGGACTGAGCCTGCTGAGTCATGGCAGTGCGCTGCATACAGCAGTGGCGGAGGAGGACAAGAGGTGCGACATTTGCTACATGACAATTTGAGTATTACCGTCCACCTCCTACAGAACAATGGCTGTGTCAAATATAACGGCAATAGCATATTAGAAGGAACAACGGCAAATTTAATGCCACACAACACTTCTTAAATGGATGGCAATTCAGCCTACGTACATACGTACGTACCTTCTGCCCCACTCCTACGTTCATGTTCATGATGGGTCCCTGCAGCTTCTGCTGCCCCAGACGCAACAGACGTCTTCCCATTCTTCGCCGTCCTCCTCGAGCTCAGTAGTTTATCCCTGCGCTCTGCAGAGCGCTTCCGTGAATTGTGTACCTTCGAGACCCGAGAGCCATGTCTACCGATGTCCAGATTCAACTCTAAGCCATGCTCTTCATCAGTCGGCTGAGGGCGTGCTCTAACAGCGTTTGGGCTACGTTGCAATTTCTTTTGTTGCATCCTCGGACTCCTACCATCATCATCTAGTTCATTGCTGCTGTCATCAGGAGTGTCTGCAGTGAATGACAAGCAGGAAGGCTGTTCATCACACTGAACTGGCTCATACTCACGGTAGATGGTCCAGCATGAATCAGTTTACAGAACTATCATAGCTAGTTTAATGCAGTTCAATAAATATAATATATGTGATATTATAATATATTATAAACTGTCACTTGCAAATAGTTGCAATATATACCACTCGTTTCGAGCTTGTATAGTATATTGTATCATATGTTACTGCCCTGTACGTATAATGTTAAAGTATACGTACATGCTTATGTAAATATATACACATAAAATAGTATTGAACTGTCTGTAAATAAAAGCTGAAAAGCTAGTTTAATTAATTAATTCCTTTGTAATTAAACTGTGTCAAATTTGAGTTGGTTAATGCTTTTCAGCACTGAGCCATCCACAGTCAGGTCTGCTGTACTGCGGGGGAGACTAATGCTTCACCGCACAAGGGAGTGAAGACAGGAGTGAAGAAGACAACAAAGGATGCAACTCGACAGAGACAGAAGAATTATCCACTATCTCTGGAGTAAGAGGGCGAGGCTTCTACAGCTACTGGTTCGGTCATCTGCCATTATGTATAGTAAAAATCCTGAGAGGAATCTACGTAGTGCCTAGAAAGCAGCAGTTGCATACGACGAAAAGCAGCAGCCATTATCTGAAGCTTGAGTCGTTCCAGCAGCATCACTGGTCAATGGCTGGACTAGCGGAGGACATTTGCCACTATTTCAACAGCCAACTGAGAATCCTCCTCTGAACAGCTATAGAAGCACCCAGTCCATCATAAACAGAGGAAAGTTCTTTCAGTCCCACACCAGTTTCAATTCACATTGAAGTGAATAGGGGCTGCACTGGTCTGTGCTGAGTTGGTTACATACAGTGTGAACGTAATGCACCTACGTAACTGGTTTCAAATCACTTTGAATCAGTTTGGCTTGCCATGTAAACACCCTGATGGTCAAGGAGTAGCAAGCAGCAGTTACAGTCACGAGTCAAGCAGGGGCTCCTCAGCTGGCTCTTATAGGGTTCTTCTGTACCAGCTAGAAAACAACCTGAAAACCTTGCCTTGGTGGTATAGAAGAACCCTTTACCCTTGAGATTTCCAGTCATACTAAAGGCAGTGAAATTACATAAGTTCTTCGTGTGTATGCATGCACGTAGACATACCTGGAGCCACAGTGTCTTCAGTTGACTGCTTCTTTCCAGTCATTCGAGCAGCAAGCTTCTCCAGAACTGCCTGCTGAGCGTCTTCCTCTGCTGAGCCATGAGCCTACGTACATACGTACGTACATATGTGCATGCAAGACACGTTCATGTAGCATTTTTACAATGCCTATCAGGTCAGCACGGATCTTGCAAGTTTATAACACTGAGTTGGCTATGTCCACCACACCAGTACTCCACATATGCTACACATGGACGTACGTACGTACGTATATGTGCCACATAAACACTTCATGGTTCTTTCATAAATCATGCAGTATATACAGCTGAGGAATAGGCAATGTACATTTGTATGTACGAATGTACACGCACATGATAAATAATATTATTGTACAACACATGTACAGTATAAAGCAACTTATTGATGGCTGTGCATATATGTACATATATTATATGTGTGCATACACACACACATACGTACATACCCTGCCTGCAACGTGCGGTCTCAGCTTCCCCGATTGCACACGCAGAGTTCTGCGGCGGTATGAGGCGGAAATGTTCGGTGCATCACTGCCCCCGAGAGTCTTGTTCTTGATCATCAGCTTTCCAGATCGGCGGTGCCTTCCATAGTCCATCGATGACTCTACATTCATACGTACGTATGTACGTATGTACAGAAGCAGAAATAATATTACAACAAGTGCAGAGATAGCTGTGATGTGGTAGAGGCTCATGCTACGGCATTAAACTGAATGGGGATGTTGTTGAGCAACTACCTAACAGTCACGGGTAAATTGCAGTGAGATACGTAGATGTAGATAGCTGTGTATGCGTAGGAAGCTTGCATGCGAATAGGAATGCAAATAAGTCATGAAATTGCCAGACACAATCAGACCTGGGGGTGCATACGTACATACGTACGACACGTGCATCAATGGTAACCATTACAAGCTCAAGTGATTGCTACATCAATGTGACCATAAATACACACTTGTATATGTGATACACTTTTTGCTGCTGCTAACACTGCTAGAGCAGTCAACTCGCAATTCCCTCTTACAAGGCACTGAAACACAACTACGTATGTACATGTGTGCCTCTCCACCATTAAAGGACCGCCACAGGCAGACATTGGTACCACTGTAAATGCCAACGGCACAACTCACCAAAGAGTACATCAGTGGGACACTCTGCAGGATGAAACATGGTCTCCACTGCAGATGGCAAAGAAAATTCAAAAGTGACAGCACCTCAAACGGCAGAGACTGTACAAACTGTATACATACGTACGTACGTACGTACGTACGTACATAACAATTACAGTACTCTCACATTGGCAGAGGAGCCACTGAACCACATTATCACCAAAAATGATGGCTCTGTGATGCCTTCCCATCCCAATGCATGACTCACCTCCATCACTGTCCTGATAGAACAGTCCCGGGCTACTGATTCCCAGTTTATCACGCTGCATCACAATACTTGGGTGGTTGATCACCTGTGATGTATGTTACATGTACGTACATACATACGTACATATGTATGTATGCATGTATTGCATATACGTATGTATGTATGTACAGTATGTATGTGTGTATGTATGGAATGCATGTATGTATGTATGGAATGCATGTATGTATGTATGTATGTATGCATGCATGTATGTATGTATGTATGTACACGGAATGGAGTGCCACAGAGGTCATCCCAGTGAGCAGTGCTTACAACACAGCCACAGGAAAACCCATCCCACCTTCTGCGCTGTGATCACACTTGGAGCAACCAACTGCACAAATGCAGCAGTCTTGAAGAACACCACTAGTACCTGCACATTAGGAGAACCACGAGTAGGACACTAACTATAGGCTGAGTGACTGCGCTAGGCTCTTAATTCACTGCGCTAGGCTCTTAATTCACTGTGCAAGGCTCTTAATTCAAGACGGGATACCAAAAAAAGCTGCCCAGTAAAGTGTACATATGCATTCTAAATTGCGCATGAGAACTGTACCTTCAAATCGTATGGTCAATGGCAGAAGAACAACTTGTACTAGATACAAAAATAATGAATGGCAAATAAATACGTAAATACATAGATGTGAGCTGAGCGCCCGTAGGATATTGGCAGCAGACTGGAAGGGGTGCATGCAGTGTGATCTTCACTTGCGGACACACAAGGTTTCGGAAGTAATCAGATGTAAACACAGAGAGTGTGACTAGAAGTGGCACGCACACACGTACGTACGTACGTACGTACCACATGTGAAGGATCCAGCGCGTAGAAGTGGCAAGCGTCCTCCTCAAGAAACTGCAAGAGTTCACTTTTTGGCTTGAGAATGTAGTCCCGGCCCTTCCTGTTCACCACCCACAGCACCGATGCAGAGCTAGTCAAGTGACCTTTGACAGCCCCCAGGAGGTCAGCCCCGCGGGCGGTGACCGGGAGTCGGACACTGGTCTTTGTTGTGTCGCTGAACGTGACTGTAACCGTCCTGTGGAACAAGTCAAGGTTGAAACCAAAACCATGTCATGGAAATCCATTCAAGCATGGTACAATACAAGGGCTAGTGCGCTACATACGTACATACATACATACGTACATACACTACACATAAAACATACAGTATGCGTAAGCATTACCAGATGCTATGGCAGCTGAAGTGTAGTGTGCTGTTGGTGATATACAGTATTGCCACTGTGTACAGTAAGCCCCGCCCCCTCCCCCTCCCCCAAATACGTACACCGCAGCAGGGGGAAATCCCCTAACCTGCTATGTGGTTCATCCTGCACGGTCAAAGCATCGGCCTCACTGTTGTTGTAGTCACCAAACACTGCCTAAAGGGGAGGATCAGGAGGTGACTTGAGAGTCAGCACTGCTGCTACACCATAGCAACAGCCCCAGACAAAGGCAATACGACAGCGAATGGCATCACCATGTGATGTAGTCACTGCATGAAACAACAATGTGCGAATGCATTGTGATGGATACTAAAGCACAATTGGGTGACTATAGACACAGTATACAGTAGCCACCAAGCACTGTACATACGTACATACGTATGTATAGTCACCCATCGTATACACATTTATTATAGCATGTACACGTACAACAAATACCGAGGCTTAGCGCATTAAGTTCGTTGAATATAGATGTCGTAATGCCCTCATGTTGAAGTATGCCTCTACCACTATTTAGGACCAGACTGCATGCGGAGTACCTTAGCTGTGGAACGAGAGATAACTACGTGCACATTAACCAGTGAGTGATCAATCTACATACATACCTACGTACATACGTACGTACGTACAGTGCATATAGTAGGTTGTGTGCCAAAACGGCATCCACTCATGATCTGAAACCACCCCCTGCAGGTCTATATCCAAGAGGCTGCTCCGTGATGATTGACACGGTTCTTCGCCACATGTACGTACTTGAGTATACAAATACTGAACAATACATACGTAGTATTATGTAATACATACCCGTGCGTACGTACATACAACTTACTCCTGTGCTGTCAGCGTCATCTTCCAGCGCACGTCTAACAAACTCTATTTCCTGCTCAGCAGAGATGACCGTGTACCTCACTTCCAGCCTTGAGCAGTACTCCTTAATGTACTTCAGTGTGGACACCCAGTGACGGGTATCCTTCACCGTCTGCAGCAGAGCAGGTCTACGTATATACGTACTAATACATGCAACCACAAGGACTGAAAGCTAGGCTATCACACAGTGTAGACCACCTTATGCTGCCAAAACCGACCAACGGGTGAAGTGGGGGCTTCTCAGCTGGCTGTTGCATGAACGGTAAAGGGTTCTTCTATGCCAACTACCATCTAAAGGTAAAGGGTTCCCTAACACCTAATATGGCAAGATTTTTCAGCCTGTTTCTAGCTGATATAGAAGAATTCTTTACCATTCTATCAATGGTTACATGTACCGGATTGTGAGTGAGGCAACGAAGCAGCTGGAGATGTGCTCAGGATGCTTCGGCTGTGAAGGCATTCGTCAGCTGATAGACAAGGCCCTCGCAGTCACACCATCCTGAGTCGCATCTCCACCTCCCACACACTGTGCATACGTACGTACATACGCACATACGTACGTACATAGTTTCCAGGTTTAATTTCTGCAGTCAGTGCTCACCTCAGTCAGCAAGTTGTACACGGCGTCGTGTGTGACAATCTGGAACCCGCAATTCAAGTGGTGCTTCTTCGGGACGTCACTGTGGACACACTCTATGACGTCTGTGATCTACAAGACACAAAGTGCACAATTCGCACATTAAACACATTAAACAGCCTAGGTAGGTAGGTACAGTACAGCCGGAAATATTGGCAGGAATATCTTTTGGAAAATTGGTGATTTACACACAAACTGCAAAAATTATGCTCCACTGTTACTACATCATTTGTATGTACAGTGAAGTACGTATTATACAACAGCAGATTGGCCAAACCATCACATGTAGAATGGGCCGACAGTGACAGCTGCTACTCACTCGTGACAAGAAGATAATTGATATTGGATCCCGCTGGCTAATATAGTCATCCTTCCGTTTGAAATACAGTAGCTTGTCCTTACGTACCTGCAGAACACAACACTACAGCATGCAGTGCTGCAGGATGCCAGCCTTGCATGACAGCAAAACTACACACGTACATTGACAGTCAATGTCTAAACGTGAAAAACGTACATGATGAGTTGGTGTACAGAAGGCTAGCTGTACAATAGGGACAAGGGTTGTCCAAGCTGTGCACACTTGTAAGGATGCATCACATCCATTCACATTCAGACGTACGCACATACCACAAAGAAGTTGCTCTTCCATCCCTTCTTTCCCATAAAACTGTTTTGGTTCTGCCTCAAAAGCTGTCCTTCCAGATGTGGAGGTGGTTTGGTCTGGAGGTGACGCGAAGTAGAGAGCAAATACATCATCATTCAAAATGATATTGTCTCCTCTGCAGGAGGTAGCCTGATGTACAATAAGGTGTAACAGTACTAAAGTTCTGTAGTCACATACACTGCAAGAACTCAGACAGAAACAAACTAAACTGCTGAATCAAAATAGGCAGTAAAACGATAAAAATACAATGAAAGTATAATTATAGTATTATTCAGTCTGTGTGTGGCACGGGGCCTGACATCAGCGTCTCACACACAGCCGGAGGAGGGGACATATACAGTGAATGTTGTATGAGCGTTCATTAGCATGCAGGCAGGTGGGGGCGCACTAGCCAGCAATCGTTGGTGCTTGGCTACCTAGTGCCTATCTGATTAATCACATCACGCACAAAGGGACGAATGATTGAATGACAAATAAGACAAGAACGGCTGTCTAGGAAACTTCAAACACTGCTTCATTCTCTACCGTCACTTTGGGAAACAACCTTTAAACGCTAGCGCAGTAGTAATCCGACCAACTTCGTCGTATTGACGGTGACACAAGGATGGCGGATCTCTGGCTCCGCTTTGTAGGGTGCTTATACACAACACGGAAGTAAAACAGTTTGCATGTGACCTAACTGTGCTAGCTAGTGCTTAAAGAGAACTCACCAGGTCCGGTTCAATTTCAGCCATCCTAACAAAGGTTTTCCTGGGATCCCCGTCCGAAAAAGGAGATCGGAGCAGATAGAGGCGGTAGTTACGCGCCCAGGGCTTTAAAACTGTTGTGATGGCGACCCATGCTGCTGCTGGCGGTTCGTTTGATCCCTGGTCTGTAGTCAACCATCGCTTGACCAAAGCTGGCTATGCCACAGTCAACGTGCAAGGAAGTACTTCTACAAGTGCCGTCGGTGAAGGTAGGCTGTCCTTGTCTTGTCATGGCCCCCTACTAGCCTATTGGAGTTTTGTTGTGGCCAGCGTTTACAAACAGAGGAATAGCTTTTGTTGAAATGCTGTGCATTTCCTAGAGCACAGATGCTTGAAGTGAGTTTCAGTGTATGAGGCAAGACCAAGTACCGAACGGTCGGGACAAGGTTGCACTCCGTCCAAAATAGCCGCGTGCATGTGTGTGTGTTTATTGCTACCTACGTACGTGGCGCTACATGAAGTGGCTTTTTGCTTGGAGTTTACCTGACAGTACATATTGGTGGTGAAGGATTGTTGGAAGAAGTAGTATCACTATATGTTGCTTGAAGTGGGCTAGAAGTACTCTATGCGCTCCTTGGCAGAAGTTGTCACATCCAGCCCGCTTGCGTTCTGTGCAGGCTATGCTGTTCTGGACCAGCTAGCTGCGACATCCCTGCGGTCGACCCTCCTCAGCCTCCTTGACGACCTGGAGCGGAAGGAGGCTGTTATCCAGAATATTCTCAGGAACCAGCAAACCCAAAATGAAGGGGAAGGCGAGGAGGTGACTTCACAAAGTGCTCCGTGTAACGGGAGAACACTATCACAGCAGGCTTTGCCAAAGACACCAGTGGTTCGCAGCCCAGTCAAAGCTGTTTCTGAGAGACATGAGTTGGGTCTGAAGTTGTCACGGTCTAAAGAGCAGTTTGGAGATGCGGCAAACAGGGTGGGTACTGGGTACGTGTGTCGCTGTCCTCTATAGTAAGGAGACATTGTGGAGCTGTAGAGTTCACCAGGAGTGTATTGGTGTTGTGGAGGTCTCCTTGTACGCACATGTACGTACACACACTGCACACCCTAATCAGAACAGTGGCCAGAATAGCTACAAACATCAGCCCCACCCAACCCCAGTGCTGTGCATCTGTTGATAGTGCTTCAATTGTGTACATGTTAAGTACATTTTCATACGTACGTACACGTCAGATTTGGCTCATACGTACAAATCTAAATGTGTGTAAAACAATATCAATTTAGAGTGCCAGTTGCCGTTTCCCATGTGTGTCTTGGTCTCAGAAGCTCTAGACTGTCCTCATTGACGTGTTGTTGCAATGCTCTGCCCTGACTTACATGTGTCCAGGTGTCTGTGATTGAGTCACTAAGGAGTCGCATTTCAGAGCTGGAGTACACGAATGCAAAGCTGACAGTTGAGCTGCAGAACAGGTGTGTGAGAGAGGGTGGAGGGGGAGAGAGAGAGAGGCGGGGAGAGAGAGAGAGAGAGAGAGAGAGAGAGAGAATGACGACACAAGTGCAGACCTCAAACAAGAGGAAATTCAGCTACACATTTGATGCGTTTACTTTCAGAGTCCTAGGCGCATGTCTTCTCTATCATATTGTGCCACCTGTGTATGCATAATGATATGACATCCTCAGTCCACTACTTCATGCCTCTTACATATGGAAAGTGTATGTTGTAATGGCATTTCAGTAATCAGTGTGTGTGTGTGTGTGTGTGTGTGTGTGTGTGTGTGTGTGTGTGTGTGTGTGTGTGTGTGTGTGTGTGTGTGTGTGTGTGTGTGTGTGTGTGTGTGTGTACAGTAAGCGATTGCCTAAGTTAAGCATTTCTTTCCAGCCAGTGTTCTGCATACGTAGACGCCAATGTGCTGCTCATGTGAAGTTGTGGAGTGTGCACACTCGCATACGCTGTAGTATTGTATGTTGCCTTACAGCACTGTACTGTATTGGTTTATTGGTTACCTTTAAGGCCCAAACGAAAAGAGTTAAAGGTGAGCCAGAAGAAAATGGAACAAATTGAGCGCGACCTTGACAGCTGTAGGTGAGCCAACACCAAGTGTGTGTACAAGGTTGAGTGGCCGTATACTTAATTTATAGTCGTGTATGCAAGTACAGATTTAATGGCAATTTCACATATGTGCTTCATTAACTCGTGCAGTCTTCCAATTCTTTGATACTGGATCATATTCTTTGCAACATACGTATGTTTTGATGCATACATATGTACGTACGTACATACATACACAGTTGAGTTAAAGGACCCTTGTATCTGTTTCTTACGTATATCCATCACCACAGACAAGCGCTGACATGTGAGCAGGTCAAGTGCGCCCAGCTAGCAGAAGACCTGCAGGTACGTACATACGAACATGCCCTATCCAGGAATACTGCCATTGTGTATAATGTTTATTAGGAGGTATGATGCAAAACGGGAAGTGTAGAATGTTTGTAAATTTCCCCTGAAGTGGTTTTTAGAGGGTCTTCAATTTGGTAGATGTCCATATGAGAACCACAAAATTGCCCCATCCACCCTACCGCCGTGAAATCAAACATCCGACAAGACAGACAAAGTTTCCACTCTACAGTAGTCTGTGCTGCACAGTGTCAGAGCCTCTTTGTGGCTCACCTGTGTGAGGGTAGGATATCATGTTACAGTACGTGTCCAGTTTTAACTTCTTGTTTGTTTGTGTGTCCCTTCCTTCTATTACATACATAGGCTGTGTACGTACGTACGTATGTATGTTTGTCTGTGGCTCCCTATCGCTGTAGGCCGTCTACTCTGTTAGTGGTGAGTCCACTGTTGAAGGAGTTGTGCGGGTGATGTGCAATCATCGGCAAACACTTGAATGCTGCAAGAACACGGAAAAGGTGTGCTTGTACTTCTGCAGCCTTGCTGCCCTAGTCTGTGTGTGGGTACGTACGTATGTACGTATGTTTGTATGTGGTAGAACACAGCCTTCGCTTACATGACTTGGACTTGATTGCTGCAAATTGGTGACTAAGGGGTCCACAGTCGTTGGTTGGCTTTAAAATATGAAGTACGTAGCTGCCTAGCACCATGGTCCACCTCTCAAGGTTTGTTTCAGTATAACAGAAGTACGTACGTATGTACGTATATCTACTAGAAATGCATTTTTTATAGTCTATACAAGACAATGCTTTATTGGCACTGCTGTTCAAATATTTGCTACTGTGCACTATTGAACATCCTCCCACCAGGAAGGGTAACCTTGGTGGATCACAGACTTTGGATGATGGCTGCTACTGACATTTTGCACAATCGACACAGCGTCACCGTTTCCATCTGCAGTTCGTCTGTTGGGTCACCCTAGTCCTTTACACGTTCCCCCTTGATTACTTTGACGAAAAGGTCAATGAAAGATAAATCAGTTGCTTCGGCAACACTATGGCTGCTTTCGTCAGTGATCAATCTACGTACCTAGCCACTCTGGCCTTTACCACCCGCATGTTTCCCACTTTCTGCTGTCTCCATGTCGCTCTCACCCTGTGCAGTTCATTGCAAGTGTGGTGGGCATTCTGGACCATCCTTCAGCTCCACGACTGCCCGATTCAGTGCGAGAAGGAGCGGCGCCACCTCACAAGCCATGGTGTCACCTCACTTGGAGTCATGTGATTCCCACAATGCGCTATTGGTTAACATTGTTTGATGATCTTCAGGTGGGTGTTACAGACTGTTTGAGTAGAGTAGAGTGCAACATACGTACGTACCATTACTGTGTTCTGTTCAAATAGGAGAGAAGTTCATATTTAAGTTATACACAGGCGCACTGGCTAAAGGCCTCCTCTAGGGGACATTACTTCTGCCTGTGTTACTCTCTCAGGAGTTGCGTGCTGTGTTTTGTGAAGTATTTGATGGGACAGGAGCGGACAGGGGCAGTGGTCCTTCGAATCTCTCATGTGCTGCCATGGCAACTCTCCTTCGACAATGGCTGGGGAAGAGACAAAACTACAAGGTAATACGTACGTGTGTACGTGTGTATGTGTGTACGTGTGTACGTGTGTACGTGTGTACGTGTGTATGTGTGTATGTGTGTACGTGTGTACGTGTGTATGTGTGTATGTGTGTACGTGTGTACGTGTGTACGTGTGTACGTGTGTACGTGTGTATGTGTGTACGTGTGTACGTGTGTATGTGTGTATGTGTGTATGCTGTGTGCAGTTCATTGCTACGTTCTTTGCATCATGTCCGAGAACGCTGTCACAATTGGTAGGTACAGTAGAACCTCTCTATAGAGGACTGACACCATTGGGACCCAGCTGGCTGTCCTGTATAGGGAGGCGTCCTTAATTCAGAGGTAGATTTGTACACAGTTCAATGTGGTTGGGACTGCGGGCAGTGTCCTCATTAGAGAAGTGTCCTTTATTCAGAGTGTCTTTTATAAAATCTGTACACATACGTATTGCACCTTTATTAAGGTTGCCAGAAGTGAAAGTGCTACTGCCATGCTGGTCCACTTTCAAAAGCTGTTTGATGTGAGGGAGCCTATTGGCGTGTGTACCAGAATGAGTGAGGTGTACTGCAAGCTGTCGCAGTGTCAGAACGTCATCAGGACCTTACAGTCCACACTCACTGTCAGTGAGTTTGTTTGCATTGTGCCGCTCGTTATCCACAATAGACTATGAATATAGGCTGCCAGGCCGATAGTGACAAGGTTCAGAGCACATGCTGAAGCTTGTTTTTAAACACTGTCCCACATGAAACTGGTTCTTTGGATGTTTCGACAACCTTCAGACGTCTTCATGCCATACTTACGTAGGGTGTTGAAACATTGAAAGAGACAGTTTCATGTGGCTAGCATCAGCAAACATGCACTTTTCAGCACCATAGACTGATGTGAAACTAACTATGTAAATGTGCAAGTTTGCACATGCACATCTGCACCTTTATACATACTACATACGTACGTACGTACGTACATAGGGGTAGTGCTGATGTTTGGTCATTATTGTGCACTGTCTCCTTAGGCTCACCATCCCTCCATTCTTTGGTCGCTCATGTGGAGCTGTTGGCTTCCTCACAGTCTGCAAGATTCTGGCAGCATGTCCATAAGGAGTACGGGTACACCACAGCAGAGGAGTGAGTCGAGGTGCTGTTGGCATATGCTGTCTGTACACTTCCTGTATGTACATACAAATGGTATCATCTGTGAATTGTGTTTAAAGCATCGTACCACTGCAATTCTTTTGTACATGTCTGTGCTATACTGTAATGCCCCCTGTATTTGAATGCTCAGTAACTCTTCTGATGGCTTGAAGCCATAGAAATGAGCCTCCAGGATATCATAATGTATATCAGTATCAATGTCATATGTACTTATGGATACATGTGGATATCATGAATACTATAATGTGCTTCTATGTACATAACCACCAGCCAGGGTATACAGGGCACACATGTGTATATGTACTTATGTACGTTTGCCCCATTCAAGGTGACATTGCCGTTTGACATTTGTGGTACTCTGGTGTATACCAGAGATCATTGATGCTGTAGAGGCCCATAGTTGTGTTGACTGATACCGATATCGAATTGTTGAGCAGCAACACAACTGTTAATAGTACTCACTAGCAGGATGTTTTTGACCCAGAGGTTTTGTAAGCAATTGACAAAAAGACCTCCAGGTTGAAACATGCTAGTGAGTATTATTAACAGTTGTGTTGTTGCTCATCAATTTGCTATCGGTAAAAGTGTCATTGGCTGCATGATCCCCCTCTCTGTAACCAACCCACTCTCACTTCCCATGTTGTGCAGAGTAATGGAACGCCTGCGCTTGGCTGAAACCTTCTTGCCTGCTTTCCAGGACGTCGTGTGTGAACTGCAGTGTCATTTTGGGGTTACTTCACTTGGAGCGTTGGTCCCCACACTTTGTGCACGGAGACAACACATGAGCTCATGAAGCTCAAGTTTCAGCCAGTTACATGCTTAAACAACAAATTAATTTTCACTATGCTAATGTACATGTATACGCATATAATAATTATAATTACGTATTATTATAATTGTATGATTGATGTGCATATGTTATAGCCCAACCTTCCTCAGATGAGTGCTACTAATGGAAACTAGCTAGCTAGATGATTCTGGAACACCTCACACATTATGTGGAAGCTGCAGCTGGTAGTCCTTGATGTGACCACGGTGTGTATCAAATGTGCACAATCCTAGGCCTGTCATTCACTGTGTCATGAATTAATATTGTGGACCTATATACGTTGTGTTGTGATTAGATTATAAGCGTAGTATGTAAAATAGCTTCAGCATCCTTGATTGAGTGGAAGTTGTTACAGACATATTCCTGAGACTTCCATAATTATATGCTGCATTTCATTATTGGCAGTGTGCTGTGACTCCATTTGAATTGAAACCAATTAGACTTATTGGCAGTGGCATGTGCCATTAATTTGGGGCCAGACCGCACAGCTGCCAGTGCATACAGTAGCAGTTGGTGCACTGGAACAATATGTACACCTGCAGTTAACTAGCAGCTCATTTAGGCGCATGTAAGCTGCAAGAGTGGCACCTTGATGCACTTCCTGAGGTGCATATGATCAATATACGTTGTCAGCTAATGACTCGCCGTCAGATGCACATAAATTACATCTTCCAGACTGCAGATATAATTTATGCGCACTCACTGCTCAGGAGGACTCTACTCTGCAGAAGAGAGGGTGGGACGGCGCATGAGTTCCTCGTGCCAACTTGCTTAGCCCCTCCTCTCCAACAGGCAGCCATTTAATGTCATACGCGGTAGAAGGCGCGCACGCAGGGCGTGGGGCGTGGGTGCACTCCGTCAACGAGATTTACGGAGAGCGTGCCACACCCACAGATCGCCTGCTGAAGTATACGGATACATTTTGGGAAACGCCTATTGTAGCATAACCTGAAAATCCACTCTCCCCATCTTCGTACAAGGATTTCTGGTGAGTGGGTCGGTTTCTTCTGTGGCTGTTTGAAGCCATTTTAAAAGGAACCTATTTCCTTTTACAGGATTGTACCAGGATGGCCTCAGGGGAGCCTGGTAAGGCTACCTTGTCCCTCCGCATCCACATTGTCAAGAGCAACAATGTGAAAATGATGCAGGTGAGTGAAGCCGTTGTCGTGTAGTGCTACCAATATCTCTTCTTATAACCTTTTCGAAGCGCCTTCGTGCTTGGCGAATAGGAATTGGCGTCAATATTCCTGTATTGAACGACGCAGAGGGTTCTATCCAATGGTTCAACGTAGCCTTCAACAGAACGATGTGCTTCGGCCATAAACCCCTTCTCAACAGTAGGACTGAAAGCTAGAGGGGAAAGGTAGTTCAAATGGGCAGATTTTCGGCGAGATCAAAGTTGACATCAAACGGATAGTGATGCCATCATAGTGGTGAAAAGTACAAGGCGATTTGTAATCTGGCATAAATTAATGGTGAATTAATTGCAGTGGGGGATGACTGCATGTCAGCAAATCTGTACCTGTAGCACTGACTCACCTAATCTTGATCATGTTTCATACGTACTTGGAGGGTTAGTGTAGGGTATGCCTCGTCTATGGGTGTGTGGCATACCGTAGATACTCAGGCCTGTGCAACCGTAGGTTTGAATGCCTACGAACACACCAGTGAGTGAGTGTACAGCATGCGGTTTCAGGTTATGTTGAATGGAGAACAAGGTTGTCCAGAAAACCTTTTGTGATTACACCCCAGTAAGCAATCAAACAATGGTCGCATAAATTAACTGTTGAGGAATGCTGTTCTGTTGTTGTTCGGAGTCTTGAAGCAACTGTACTCTGTCAATGAGGGAGCCCAAACTAGTGTTCTGTGTTCTGTTTGAGGCAAGAAGGTCACTCAGGAACTGTGTCCCACTTACAGCATTGCTCTGCCTTGTGCTTTTCACTTTGAAGAGCCGCCCCTTTTGTGACTCACACCGAATGGAATCTGCACAATGGGAAGGGAACTAGAGAGGGGAAGCATGACTGTGTCACACTTGTTACCTGTGCTGTATGGCTCATCAAATGTGAACCTCTTACCACTGTGGGCTGCTGTAGTGAATACATGCTGTAAGTGAAGTCAATGGTTGATGGAATGTTTTCTCTTGTCCTCAGTTTGATGAAAACATGATAGTCTACGACGCTTGCAGACTTGTTCGTGAGCGCATCCCAGACGCAGCACAAGGCCAAGGTGGGTGCATCCATAGCGCCAGAGTCATGACATCACTGCATGTGCTCTGATGTGGGGTGGTTTAACAGGAATCCTGGAGTATACTCCGCTTTGTTACGTACAGTAACATATGTACTGTGAGAGTTCTATGCTGCACAATTCGAAGAATTTGTATATGAGTCCATTCTTGGCTTAATTTACATAGCACAGGTGATAGTTTCATGGGAATTGTAGAACTGTTGACTATTAGAGTTTAGTGACTTTGACAGGAGAGGGCGCCATGCAGTTAAGAAACTGTTGGCCCAACCTACTTAGGTACCATAACAGTACACAGTACATTAGTGTGTGCAGTAGCCACTAGATGTACCATAACAGTACACAGTACATTAGTGTATGCAGCAGTCACTAGATGTACCATAACAGTACACAGTACATTAGTGTATGCAGCAGTAGTCACTAGATGTATGCAGGTCTGTTGGTGTTGGTTAAAATTGTCTCCTGACCGTTGCAGCCAATGAATTCGGCTTGTTCAAGCCAGATGAAGATCCCCGGAAAGGGAGGTGGCTGGAAATGGGTAGAACCCTGGAATATTACATCTTAAAATCAGGCGTAAGTCTGGGGTGTACGGCATGGCCAGGCTCAATAACTGTGCTTAATGGATGCATTATTTCTAATGGCGTTACTCCCCGCCTTAGTGATATTGCAACATAATGTCAGCTCCTGTTATGTCTGGATGCTGGTAAAGCATCCATGAAGCGAGCATTGACGGGGCATGGCAGGGATTGCAGCATTCTGTACTGCTTGCTAGCTTTGTTGTTTCCTACCATGTTTTCCTTGCATCACCTTGCGTAAAAGCATATACGTACATACGTATGTACGTACGTACGTATGTGTGTAGTTGCACTAATTCCCTCATGCGGAAGCTTTGAAGCTTGAATCATCTTACTCAGTCAGGTAAGGCCAACATGTACAAACCAGACCAAGATAACCAGCCCACCAAAATCAAAGACTGTCTTGAATGTCTCACCTCATGCGAAACCATGCATCACATGCAAAAATGCATGCATACGCTACACGTACGCTTGGCTGGTACATGTACGTACGTACGTATGCATCTGCTGTTGACAGCCACTTGTTACTCCTGGCTTGATGAAACAGAGCCTACATCGATTTGACAACAACAGAAGAAGTTTTGTACATGCAGTGTGTGTGTGTCCACATGGTCTGGTGCTGACACGTGGGCAAGTCAACACCTTCATTTTCATCATTGTTTGGTGATAGATAACCTTTGACATCCTTGAATCCATCCATTTAACCATTCATCTATCCATCCATCCATCCATTTGCAACACCCCATAGCCAGATTCTAACGACATGCATGTACTGTTGTGTGTGTGTGTGTGTGTCCCTTCGTGCTAGGATGTTCTGGAGTACCGCATCAAGCAGCGACCACTGCGAGTGAAGACCCTGGATGGCACCGTCAAGACCGTCTTGGTGTGTAGTATAATTATGTTTGTCGTGCACCACTCACATAACACAGTATACTGTATGACGTGTGTGACCTGTGACTTTGCAATGGGGTTACGTGTGAGGTGGTGCATGTACGTATGTGTCTGGATCATGAGGTTCATATGCAGTATATGTATACACGAGTGCATATACCTATGGAAAGTTAACAGTGTCTGCCACATGTGCGTACGTATGTATGTGTGTGTGTGTTGACTACTCAATGTGTAATGTTGTGATGGTTAGTGGTATTGCACGAAAGCCAGTTTAATGAACATTCTATTAATGTGAAAGTGAAGTCTAGTTAGTTTTGACTCCCCCTCCTGTGCTGTGTTAGACTTCTGCAAACAAACGTGGTCTACTATGCAGACATCTACGTATATATGTACGTATGTACTTGCGTACGTATGTGTGCATCTCTTTCAGCGTTACACCAAGCATCCTGTAAAAAGTATAATATAATAATGTCCACTTCTGTTGTCTCCTTAGCGATAGTTATCGTTCTGTGCTGGTGGTGTTTCATGTGCTGTGTATGCTCCCACTCTACAACTGTGCATACAGCATGGAGTGGTTCTCTCTCTGTGCCTCTAATCCTGTCCTTGGCTCTACGTACGTACGTACGTATGTAGGTTGATGACAGTCAGAATGTCAGTGAACTCATCAAGGCTGTTTCTGCCAAGATTGGTTAGTGTGTGTGTGTGTGTGTGTGTGTGTGTGTGTGTGTGTGTGTGTGTGTGTGTGTGTGTGTGTGTGTGTGTGTGTGTGTGTGTGTGTGGGTGTGTGGGTGTGTGTGGGTGTGGGTGGGTGTGGGTGGGTGTGTAGGTGATTGTGGGTGTGGGTGTAGGTGTGTGTAGGTGTGTGGGTGTGGTTGCGTGTGTGTCTAGATTTGTGTGTGAAGTGATTATACCGTGCAGTAAATGTAGCTAGCCACATGCTACTACATACGTACGTATGTGTATCATGAGGCCTGTCTATCCTATTCAACATGCCATCTGCAAGTCTTCTGTTCAGAGCTGTGTTCATCTGTACATACTTTTTGTAGCAAGGAATCGTTTAGCAGTCTTGGACTGAGTATTTCCATATGTGGTCATGAATAGCAGTTCTAATTATATTTGGCGGTTGTAAGCACTTTCTCTCTTTAGATGCGCACTACCCCACAATCTGCATTATCTTTGTGAACCAGATCCTATTGTACTGTGCTGTGTGTTGCATAGGGTGGAATGTATTCCTTACAGCATGTATTTCATGCTCTGCTGACTTGGGTAGTAGAAAAGGGCTGAAGAGCTTACAGAACACTTTATTTTCCCTTACTTTCTCCATGCGACACAGTACATGTTGTATTGTGAGTTCTAACTGTGGTTATGATAACATTTGAGCTGTGTAATGTCTTCTGTAGGGCTCACCAACCCTGAAGAGTTTTCCTTCATAACTGAAGAGGAGCTAGAACGACCCCTTGCAAGGAAGGTCAGACCTCTTGTACAAAATGCCATTACCCTACTCTACTGTAAAGACAGAAGCTTCACGTGATAATTTTCAAATAAAAGTCGAAAGTGAATTTTACTGTAACTTACTTAGTGAGCCACTAGCCCAGAGGGCTGCTATTAAGACACCCAAGCAACATGCCATATTCAGTACAAGCTGTACACAACACAGGCATGCAACGAATGAATCCACCAGACATCTCATATCTGTGTGTGTGTGTGTGTGTGTGTGTGTGTGTGTGTGTGTGTGTGTGTGTGTGTGTGTGTGTGTGTGTGTGTGTGTGTGTGTGTGTGTGTGTGTGTGTGTGTGTGTGTGTGTGTGTGTGTGTGTGTGTGTGTGTGTGTGTGTGTGTGTGTGTGTGTGTGTGTGTGTGTGTGTGTGCGTGTGTGTGTCTGTAGGGTGCTGCTGGTCTGGGTCAAAAGAAGATGGAGACATTGAGAAAGCAGCTGCATACAGATGACAATTGTGAGTGGTGCATGTGGACAAGTACGCAAACCTTCGGAATTCTGGTATGTGCCCTTACATTGTCACACTTCAGTTGCCTTCCTCTGCCGTAGTGAACTGGTTGAATCAAGAGAAGTCGCTGCGTGAACAAGGAGTGGACGAAACCCAGGTGTTGGTGCTGAGGTGAGTGTGTAAGAGCCCACACTTGCACACTGTACTCCACACATGTGTAAGCATTCGGTCTGGGCATCGACGCCTGCATACTAATGGTCACCGTTCAGCATCGCTAGAGCAACTCAATGAAACTGAATACATACAGCGACTAGTAAACAGGCTCCAAACAAATGACAATAGACAATAGGATGGCGGCATAGCACCTCCACCTAGTCAAAGCAGGTGAAGTCCAACAAACACAACACCTACTTAACACATACGTACTATAGCGTTACGAAGCCCAGTTGTACGTATGTACGTACGTACCTGTTTTGGTTCATTCAGCTAATTCATGAAACTACGGCAGTTATCCACTTTCTGTTTTGTAGGAAAAAGTTCTTCTTTTCAGACCAGAATGTCGATCGCAACGACCCTGTTCAGCTCCACTTGCTCTATGTGCAGTCGAGGGACGCCATCCTTGACGGAGCACACCCAGCCACCAAAGAGGAGGCTACCCAGTTTGCAGCGCTGCAGTGCCAGATTCAGTTTGGAAACTACAACGAAGCCAAGCACAAGCCTGGTTTTCTGGAGTGAGTTTCTGCCTAATTCGTACATGCACACGTACGTAGTGGACCTGTGTTGGAGGGGGCACCAGGATGCGTACTGCGTGCTGTGTACTGTACTTGGGGCGATGCCGCATACGTACGCAGGTAGGTGGAGTTACTGTAAGCGACGCTAGCTCATATTGTCACTTTACTGTCACAAACGTCCAGAGTACGTACGTATGTTTGTGCTTATGCCTCAGTCCTGAATGTGTATATACAATGTATGTACTTATGTAGTTTCGACTCTTCTCTGCTAGTGCTTTTGATGCGTTGTTTTTGTTTGTATGTAGTTTGGCTACCTTCATGCCTAAGGAGTACGTGAAAGTGAAGGGAGTAGAAAGAGCAATTTTCCAGGTATGTACATGTCTTGTGTGTTTCGTATGCGTGTTTCAGCTTGAGAGTGATTTGGACATGTACAATATGCACACATGTGACATGTACGTACGTAAAGAGAAGTACATATTTCTGGCTTGTCACCCTCAGGAACATCGCAAGTTGCACTCACTGACAGAACTCAATGCTAAGTTTCGCTACATCCAGCTGTGCCGGTCTCTGAAGACGTATGGGGTGACTTTCTTCTTGGTGAAGGAGAAGATGAAAGGACGTAACAAGCTCATCCCAAGACTTCTTGGTGTGACTCGTGAGAGTGTCATGAGAGTGGACGAGACTACAAAGGAGGCAAGCAGCACCTTTTCTTGTCATGCTGTAAATACGTGGTACTGTATGACTGACATCATTTGTTGTTGTTTGTTGGTCTGTATGTTCGTTTGTTCATATGTGCGTATGCAGATGCTGAAGACGTGGCCTCTCACTACAGTCCGCCGCTGGGCTGCTTCACCGAACAGCTTCACTCTCGACTTTGGTGACTACTCAGAGTCGTACTACTCCGTGCAGACAACCGAGGGAGAAACCATTTCTCAGCTCATTGCTGGCTACATTGACATCATCATCAAAAAGGTACGTATGCGTGTACACACGTACCAACTTTGTTAAATTTTGTATGCACCTTTCACATTGCATGGTTCAGTTCATTCACTGCGTATACTCCAGCCCTCATGGGGTGTGCTGAACATGCCCTGTGGGCCGTTATCACACATACGTAGTAAAGAGATCTGGTGTGGTGTAACTGTATCCGGTAGATAACATACATACATAGCCGTATCCTTTGGATGACATGCATACCAATGTATCAGTGGATGGTGGCTTCAGTGGTTTTGAGTCATTTCATTATACGTACCTGGGTTACATATGCCAAGGGGAGCATGAACAGAATGCTTTAAGGAGACATTTGAGACTCCACAGTCATACTTATGTATGCGTGCGTGAGAGAGGTTAATTAAGAGTACAAAGAGTCCTTGAGATATAAAATCAGGACCTGCATGAAAAGCTGCAATTATTGCCGACTGCAGTATTTCTTGTTGTAAATAATATATGCTGATGATGAACTGAAGCCAATACAGCTGTCACCTGTTGCAGTCCAAAATGACAGCGTTATGTCAGTTATTGACAGTGAGTTTCCTTCTCTGTGTACCACCATGTGTTCTGTTCTTGACAGAAAAAAGCTCGCCAGTTTGAGCCAGACCAGGAAGATGATGAGAATGCTATCACAGAGTTCGAAGTTGGCAGCAGAAGGTACTGTATGTGGAGTGCAATATCAATCCTCTGTGTCACCATCAATCCTCTGTGTCACCATCAATCCTCTGTGTCACTGTTAATCTTCTGTGTCACCATCAATCCTCTGTGTCACAGTCAATCCTCTGTGTCACCATCAATCCTCTGTGTCTTAATCTTCTGTGTCACCATCAATCCTCTGTGTCACAGTCAATCTTCTGTGTCACCATCAATCCTCTGTGTCACAGTCAATCCTCTGTGTCACCATCAATCCTCTGTGTCACCGTCAATCCTCTGTGTCACCGTCAATCCTCTGTGTCACTGTTAATCCTCTGTGTCATTATCAATCTTCTGTGTCACCATCAATCTCTGTGTCATTGTGTTAGTGTTTGTGCTGTACCTACTCAGAGCCAACTTGACTGCTGTCCAAGGAGGTGCACAGAGTGTAGGCACAGAGGGGAATGTTGTCAGTCATGGCAGACTGCAGCAGTCCCTGCAGGGAGGTACGTGAGATACGTACACTGTATTATATGTACATATGTACGTGCTTATAAACATACAGTCTGTAAGTATAATATATATATATATATATATGTATGTGTATGTAATACATTGTATACTGTATGTATATATATTTATTGAATGATGACCTCATACATCAAAGGAACTGGCAGTCCAGTAAGTCATATAAGAGTCCCTTTTATCAATTAGGCCAATTAATAAAAGTCAAAACAGACTAGCAGCAGTACAGCAAGCAGCTCAAAGCAATTTCAACGGCAGTACATAGCACATCAGTTAGGCGCCCTGATTGAGAACACCACTGTCCCAACATTTCACTTCATCCTCCTGTGTGAGCTCTTCGGTTGGCTTCGCACTACAGCCAACACCTGGTGTGTGGAGTCTACAGTACAAGGAATCCAGGAGATTTCTGAGCACTATGAACTCCTTGTCATTAGGTTGGTCTGGTTCTCTTTCTACTTCCGAATATGCCGCTCGATTCCCATCACATAGTGCTGCAGAGTCTTGGCTGGATACGACTCACCATAGAGCCTGCGTGCTTCTGTGCTGAGCCACTTTGCGATCAAAGCGTGATCGTTCACCAGCAGAATGTCTGCAGGCACTTTGTCGCTTGTAAAGCGCAGGCTTCTGGCCTGCCCCCAGCTCTGGAAAAGTCGCACACACTTCTTCACGTCAACCGCGGTATTCTTGGGCACAAAGACATGACACTTGTCCTCAAAGTCATCATCTTTGAGATCAAAGTTGGAACCGCTTGCTGGTCGGTAGGATGCCCTCTTTGCCGCTGCCGGGTGCTAAACGTTTGGAAGCTTTTGCCATGATCGTAAGAACTAAACCCGGCTGAAGCGTCTACTTGACTTTCAATGCCCTCGCATTCTCGTGGGGGATTATTTTTCAATAAGCGACTTACTACACACTCTCAATAGCGTATTGCATACCTTACTGCACTCGCCCTCGGACCTCGTGCAGTAAACGCAATACGCTGTTGAGAGTGTGTAGTAACTATTACGTACATAATACATCGTACATAGAGGCTATAGACAGGCCTACGTACGTACCATATTAGATGTACTACATTGTACAGTGAGTGTGCAGTAGACGAACCTTTTGCCTTAGAGCCCTTCCCAAAAGTACATCAAATTTGCCCAAAAGTCTATATCATATGTATAGGACCACTTTGCAATGCGTATATACTCGTGTACGTACGTACGTACATATGTACGTATATGGGACCACTGAACTTCTAAAAGTTGATGCTGTGTCAAGTATGTATGTGGTTCGTGTGTACTGAATGATGTGCGTGTGTGATCCTTCCACTGCATGGCAGGTGATGCCCAGTTGCACGAAGGTCAGCTTGCACAGCAGGGAGGATCTGGTCCACAAGGAACAAAGCATCTGCCACCTGGTGTAAGCTGATGCGACTTCCTTGTCCAGTGCTTGCACCCCTTTGGCCAGCATGGTGGCTCCATACGTGTAGTGAATGAGTATAATTATATTTGATGCTGGAACGATTTGGGAAACTACACTAGCCAATGACTGATTTGAGAGAATCTCCAGACGTTTCGGCCCGATCTGGGGCCTTCTTTAATGGGTATGACACATACAAACTGAAATGGCAGACTTTTTATGCACCAACAGCGGAAATTAACGTCTGGAGATCCTCTCAAATCAGTCATTGGCTAGTGTAGTTTCCCAAATCGTTCCAGCATGCAAGAACCTAGCCACATAGAAGGAGTTTTCCACAATTATATTTGAGTACATCATGTACAAAAATGTACACTAGGGCAGACACTATATATACTGTATATACGTATGTACTTACTTACTGGACATATGTACGTAGCCTTAGTGAATGTTGAAGTGAGGGCTTTTCAGCTGGTTCAGGGGTGATTCTCCAGGTACTGACTTTGGATTGTTAGCAATCTTGTTAGCACTCAATCTCAATGAATGTTCTTCCGGTAACAGGGTGGTCTGTCAGCTCAAGTGCTGAAGGCACAAGAGATGCTCAGAGGGACCATTTCTGACGGTCTTGCCAATGTCACCGCTGCCAGCAATGACCTGACCACAGTGGCTTCCCTTCCAGCGCTCGGCTCCGACAGCGTGAGTTTAGTGCCCCCCCAAGGCGTCCCACAATCTGTAGTTCTTATTTTTGGTGCACTTGTCTCTGAAAGGGTAGTACCAATGCTTGTGGATTCTGTACAGCATCTGTATGTCCATTAGTGTGTGTTTCTGTGTGTATGTTTGTGTGTGTGATTTGTATGTTGTCTACATACATACGTACATACATACATACATACAGTACATTACATCAACCCTTATGTATTATGTACATACATGCATACTTTGTGTGCAATCTGCATATCCATTGTAAGGATTACGGTATGTACGTATGTACCACAAGTACACTGGATTTTTGGAAGGCATTGCTATGCTCAATAATGTAGATACGTAGATGAATGGTGCAAAGCACTGTATGAGATGCACATGTGTAGTTTTAGAGGCTTTATCTTGGCTTAATTAATCCGTGTGATTCTCTTCTGTGTGTTGTTCATTGGTAGGCTTCAGTGCAGTGGCGCCAAATGACCTTGGACGTGTCTAAACAGAATGTCTCGTCTGCCTTGGCAGCCATGTTGGCATCGACAGCGTCCATCATCACACTGACTGGAGGTGAGCCCACGCTGACCAGCTCGGGAGTCAGGTGCTTCAGTGGAGACGTGATGGCATGCTTTGTTGAATTGAGCAATTGCTCTTCCGAGCACTGGAACAGAGTAATGGCAATGTTCAATGCTTAACCAGTATTGATGCATAAACAGTATTGGTGCATAAACAGTGTTGAATGCAAACCAGTGTTGAATGCAAACCAGTGTTGAATGCAAACCAGTGTTGAATGCACGAGTGTAAGTCTTTTGTGTGTGATGTATGCATGTCACTCAATTTCCTCCTGTTACCTTCGTTGTGTAGTGGACCCCAGTGACATCAACTACACTGCCGTGGGGTCCTCAGTGACAACAATGTGAGATGTGATGGCATATGAATGTAGTCACTAGCCTAGGGTGATCTAAACTGCTATTAATCCTTAACTGTGTGTGTGTGCGTGTGTGCATTGTGTGCGCGCGTGCGTGTGCATGTGTGTGCATGTGAGTGTGGATGTATGTGTGAGTGTGAGTGAGTGTGTGTGTGTGTGCCCAACTGTAGCTCCAGTAACCTCACCGAGCTAGTGAAGGCTGTGCGTCTGCTGGCTGCCATGAGTGCCTCCCGGAGGGAAGGGGACGACCTGCTGGATGCCGCTCGGAAGCTGGCTCAAGCTGCTGCAGGACTTCTGAACACTGCACAGCCGGAGAACGTGGAAAACAGGTCAGGATAACCTGTACACTTTGAGCAGAACATGTTTCGGCATCATGCAAACAGATGTGTTTCACATCACCGAACACGCACACACATGTGGTGCTACTGGCATTTTTCTCTTACTGAATGCTGTAGGCAAGCACTGCTAGCAGCTGCTGGTGAGATGGGAGTGTCTGGGGCTCGTCTTCTCCAGCTCTGTGGTGAAGCAACAGTAGACCCAAAGACACAGGTGAGGAAGCGAACCACACATAGACAGAACAAAGCCCTCATTAATATGTATGGAGTATATGACCTGTTGCTGGTTGACTGTGCTCCACAGGAAACTCTTGTAGCAATGGCCAAGGCTGTAGCCAGCTCCACAGCTGCCCTCGTCGCCAACGCCCGCACGGTGGCTGCCAAGTGTGATGACCAGGCACTCCAGAATCAAGTCATCGGGGCCGCCAAGGCCACTGCTCTGGCTACGCAGGCACTGATTGCGTGTACCAAGGTCCTCTCCCCTACCATTGACAATCCCTTGTGCCAAGAACAGCTGATTGAGGCCTGCAAGCTTGTGGCTGCCGCTGTTGAGCGCATTGTCATCGCTGCCCAGGTAGGTAGAGTGCTCCAGTGACTCTTGAGGGACACAATACGGAACACCGTTCTGCAGGTTCCATATTGAATACAGTTTAGACATTCATGAGTCTGCATCACCTCAGTGGCTCATCCTATCCTTGTTCTCTTTGGCCCTGTACACCTGGCTGTGGTCATGTAGTGTAGTCGTCTGTGTGTGTGTCGGGAGTCCTGTAGCTACACACCATTGGTCCCTCCTTTTCGTGAAGACCTGTTGTCGTTCTTGCTCTTGCTCTGTGTGTGTAGGCAGCCTGTGGTGATGATGACGCTCTCCGGGAACTGGGAGCAGCAGCAACAGCTGTGACACAAGCCCTGCACTCGTTGATTCAGCAGATTCGTGAAGGGTTGAGGATTCCGGATAACAGTGAGTACGAAGAGGCTTGTGAGGTGATCCTGGCAGCAACTGAGAGCTTGGTGAATGCAATGGGAAATGCTCAGGAGATGGTGTCACAGGCCAAGAGGTTGGCAGAGGTGCGTGTACCAAAGGGCTGCTACCCCATGTACAGTGTTGTGTGCTGTGCTGCCAGTACATACATACATATGTAGGTGCATAGCTGGAAGCTGCTACAACATTGAGTGTGAAAGAGGCTTTGGCTAACATGAGCTGTATATGAAAATGTGTGACTTTCATATGTACGTACATATATACGTATTAAAGAGTGATTTGAGTGCTATTTGATGTACTGAACTTTCCACTCACTATAATGTTGGAATTTTGAATGTTTGAGCTTCCTTTAATTAAGAGAACCATGGGACATATGCACCAACATTGTGTACTGTAGAACATATTAAGTTTGTATATTATGAGATGCTAATTGTCTGTGAGCAGCAGCTGTACAGTGTGTGGATTGGTGCAAGTTGATGTTTGTGTGTGCATCTGTTGTGCTACTGCAGGCTACGCAGTCTCTGGTAAATGCCATCAAGTTCGAAGCCGACGGCGAGGGGGACCCTGAAGCTCGGCGTCGACTGCTTGACGCAGCCAAAGCTCTTGCTGATGCCACTTCCAAGATGGTTGAGGCTGCCAAGGTGAGTGCAAACCATGCTTCCTCCCAGTGGTACGTACTTGCACGCGTCTGTGTGTGCAGCCTTTGAGTGTCTCAGGTTGCCCTGTGCCAGTGGTTTCAGACTCCGTTGTGTTGTGGAGCTGCCTGTGTCACTGCTTTCAGACTCTTTGTGTTGTGGAGCTGCCTGTGTCACTGCTTTCAGACTCTTTGTGTTGTGGAGCTGCCTGTGTCACTGCTTTCAGACTCCGTTGTTTTGTGGAGCTGCCTTTGTCAGTGCTTTCAGACTCTTTGTGTTGTGGAGCTGCCTGTGTCACTACTTTCAGACTCTGTTGTGTTGTGGAGCTGCCTGTGTCACTGCTTTCAGACTCCGTTGTGTTGTGGAGCTGCCTTTGTCAGTGCTTTCAGACTCTTTGTGTTGTGAAGCTGCCTTTGTCCATTCAGCTATTACCGTATTGCTGAGCTCAAGAGAGAGCTGGCTGAAATTTTACTTTATTACTGCAATCTCCACATCATCCCAAGCCAGGAATCAATTAATGTCTCCCTTAGTCAAAAAATTAGGGCTCGATCACATGAGCTGTCACGAGCTTGTGCAGATGTCATTATGATTGTTACACACTGATTGTGACACTCATGGCCGACAATGATAAACAACACTCATTGGTGGGATTCTGTATCTCTTTATTTGCATCTGTATACTCTGCATCACGTATGTGGCTTTCCTTCACTGCCTTTTCCCATGCCTCAATGCCACTTTGCTATGTGTATGTATGTACACTGCACTTGCCTCTCCTCCACTGTCTGACTGCCTGTAGGGAGCGGCAAAGAACCCAAGTGACCCCGCTGCACAAGGAGCTTTGAAGGTGGCCGCGGAAGACCTGCGCAACATAACAAATGCAACTGCATCGTCAGCTTTGAAGAAGCGTGCCATTCGGAAGCTGGAGGTTGCTTCGCGGCAGGCTTGTGCCGTTGCCACGCAGCTCATTGCCGCCTCCCAGAGTGCATCCACCACAAACACCAACAGTGCCTCCCAGCAACAGATGATGACGCAGTGCAAGGTACTTATGTACAGAGTGTGGCTGGAAGTAGGGAGTTCATGCGTAGTGTGTTTGTAGTGCCGTACATATTGTATATACGTATATTTGTTATTGGAACGCAGTCAGCTGTATGGCTGTGCAGCTACGTATGTCATCTAACACCCTTCTTGTTATCTCATTTAACATACGTACGTACCTACTCCCACGTCATCTACCACCCTCCCATGTCGCCTAACACCCTCCCATGTCACCTAATACCCTCCCATGTCACCTAACACCCTCCCATGTCACCTAACACCCTCCCATGTCGCCTAACACCCTCCCATGTCTCCTAATACCCTCCCATGTCGCCTAACACCCTCCCATGTCTCCTAATACCCTCCCATGTCGCCTAACACCCTCCCATGTCTCCTAACACCCTCCCATGTCGCCTAACACCCTCCCATGTCGCCTAACACCCTCCCATGTCTCCTAACACCCGTTCATGTCATCTAACACCCGTTCATGTCGCCTAACACCCTCCCATGTCTCCTAACACCCGTTCATGTCATCTAACACCCGTTCATGTCGCCTAACACCCTTTCATGTCATCTACGTAACACCCGTTCATGTCATCTAACACCCGTTCATGTCACCTAACACCCTCCCTGGTTTAGGCTGTATCTGAACAAGTCTCCCGACTGGTCCAGAGTGTGCGAGCCTCCATGGGGCATCCTGACAGTGCCAGTGCACAGCTGGGACTCATCAACGCCTCGCAAGCGTTCCTGGCAGTGAGTGTGGAGCGACGTAAAAGCACACTAGCCTGTGTTAGAATGTGTGGATAGCACTCACTGTCTACTTATCCTATGCTGTTCGTACCTACGTACGTGCATACGTACGTACGTATGTCCAAATTTTAAAATTGAGGTCAGGAGCTGCTAAAACATACGTAGTGTTTATACTTGTACGTATGTATGTAAGTATGTATGTATGTCTGTCCCCCTGTGCAGCCCTCTGGAAGACTAGTGGCAGCCTCAAAGGCTGCTGTTCCCACAGTGAGCGATCCCGCTTCTGCCCTGCAGTTGGGCAACTTTGCCAAGTCTACCGCTGCAGCTGTTGCTGAGCTGAGGAATGCTGCAAGCAAGGTAAGATGGCATGCCTGTGTGCGTGCGTGCGTGCGTGCGTACGTGTGCGTGCGTGCGTGCGGTATTTCAGGAGACTTGACTCAGCACACCACATACGAATGTGTTCGTATCTCTATCTACACACATTTGCCATATAATGTATGTGCTATGCATGTATGCATGTACGTACGTACTTATGCTCTGTAATGTACAGTTTACGTAAATCCATATACGTAACGTACCTTGTTCATATATTGGGTTTTTCGTGTATGTTTGTGTGTACAATTATACATGTGTACATCTATACACTTGATGTGCTTACGTATCTCCTCAGGCTGCTGAGGTGTGTGGCTCCCTCGAGATAGACAGTGCCATTGACGTTGTGCACGGTCTATCAAAGAGCATGGATATGTACAGGAGGGAGGCCGGAGACGGCAAGCTGTTGCTTCTCCCTGGAGAAACTGTAAGTGCAAAGTAGACGGATTATTCTCTGGCAGTTTCCCTCATTTGACCTTGATTAAGCGCAATGCTACAGAATTCAACTTGCATCTCCTCTCAGTTCTAGGTTGACACGAGCCAGGAAACTCTGAGTTCAAATGTTTCGGCAGCTTGCAACTGCCTTCTTACACTGAAGGAGGCAGCTGTAAGCTGCCAAAGCATCTGAACTCAAAGTTTTCTGGCTAGTGTGAACCAAGAACTGAGCACGAATGACCTGCCTAGCCACTCAGTCCTCTTCCAGGATTGTAGTTCCTCTGTTGTGACTCATTTTGCTCTACCCCGCTGCAGGTTTCCTCCTGTGCTCTTGAGCTTGGGGCGACATCCAAGAGTGTCGGCTCATCCATGGCGCAGCTCTTGACAGCAGCTAACCAAGGCAATGAATCCTACACTGGAGTGGCAGCGAGGGAGACAGCCAATGCCCTAAAGGTGCTAACACCAGGCTAGGGCGGAGGAGCATGCAGGGGATGTGACGGGATATTCCTTGGAAGAATAGCTCATTCTCAGTTTCATGAGTAGTTAGTATGTACGATGCTAAGGCCCCAGTCACACTACAGTGAAAACCACAGCGACCGTGACAGTAACGTTTACGGCAACGGCAAAAAACGCGGTGAATCGGCCATGAGTAGTTAGTACGGTGCTGATAGTTGAAAGAGATAGGTACAAGGTCAATAGCCACTTTATGTGCAGCGTGGATCATTTCTTCATTATTGCATATAATCCAGTTTGCTGTGTGGCTGGCTGCACATATGTTTGTTCGTACGTTTGTATGTATGTACGTACGTATGTGCATACCAATCCCACTTCACACACGGCATTGGCATACGTACAATTGCTTGGCATCTGCAGGTGCTGGCCAACGCAGTGCGTGGAGTGGCTGCGGGTACGCAGGACCGCGACACCCAAGAGTACATCCTGCAGTCTTCCAAGCAAGTCATGGACCAGTCAGTGGCCCTGATCAGGGAAGCAAAGAACGCTGTAGAGGCGCCCAACCAGCCGAACAAGCAGCTCCGGCTAGCTCAGGTACAGTGGGGGAGGCTGTGCGGCAGTGTTGCTCGTCTGGAGTGATTACATGGTGATGGTTAGATGCCATGATCCACGGCAGACGGAGAGGTGTGCTTACAACAGTTTAACGGAGGACTCCCTTCTTCCGTTAATTCCTCTGTGTACCAATGGCTACCATTTTACCCTTTGTTTAGTATTATACTATATTGTAATATTCATACATTTGGTAATAAACTCTATAATGTTCATACATACATACATACGTATGTACATGCATATCTGGTAGTGAGTGTAAGGCAATACGGAACCAGTTAAGGAATGGGGTAATAGCTTGTGGGTATGTACGTGTGTGTGTGTGTGTGTGTGTGTGTGCTATTCGTGTTGTTGTGTATGCGATAGCTGGAGTGATTCTTGCTTGAGTTACTGCTGCTCTTCCTGTGTAGGCGGCCAAGGCTGTGTCTCAAGCACTGAACCAAGTGGTCAACTGCCTCCCTGGACAGAGAGACGTGGACCAGGCTATAAAGGCCATTGCAGAAGCCAGTCAAGCCCTGCAGAAGAAGCAGGTACATACGTACTGTAGATGACTAGTCACTCGCGTCAGCCCCCCTACCTTCGCATTGCTATTTGAGGCAGAATATAGTGCAGCGCGAAGGCGGGGACTGGTGCGTTAGACTTGTAGATGAACACACCGTGACTACATTCTGCAAGAAGAAGCAGAAGGAACCAACTTTGAATGCATTGTTTTGTTTCTTGTAGTTTCCACCAAGTCGAGGCCTGGCCTACCAAGAGCTGCAGTCACGCCTGTCTGCCATTGCTGCCTCTTTGAACGACTCTGGTTCTCAGCTGTTTGCTGCTGCCAGGGGCTCCCCAGAGGAGCTAGCTGTAGCGGCTAAACAGTTTGCGCAGACCTACCAGGCTCTTCTGGAGGCAGGTCAGTGGTGCTGTACAGCTGTGGAGATGAGCAGCTGTCATGGGTGGGGATCAACGTTGTCTGAATGCATACAGCATGTGGCACCGACAACTTCGGTTTAGGCAGTGACTCCTTTGACACTAAACTGGCTGACTGTGTTTTTGTGGCTTTGCAGTGATGTTTGTTGTTATCTGCTGTTGTTGTCCACATTATGTACTTACATACATACATACATACATACATACATACATACATACATACATGCATATGTACATGCATACATTTGCAGGCCTGATCACCGCTGGAGCCTCCAAGGACAAAGACACTCAGGAGGCGGTCATTGGCTACTTGCGCACCATTTCAGTGAGCTCCAGTAAGCTGCTCCTGGCGGCCAAGGCTCTCAGTGCAGACCCCAATGCCCCCAATGTCATGAACCAGCTGGCTGCAGCTTCCAGGTAGGCAACTCACTGTGACAGGGTCCGTGAAATGGTACAGTACAGTAGAACCCCTCTATAGAGGACATCGCTGGGACCCAGCTGGCTGTCTTGTATAGAGAGGTGTCTAATTCATAGGTAGATTTGTACACAGCTCTATATGGTTGAGACTACAGACACTGTCCTCATTAGAGAGGTGTCCTTTATTCATAGTGTCCTTTATAGAGAGGTTCCACTGTATATGTAATGGTACTGAGGTACGTACGTACGTACGTATGTATGGACTACAGGTGTTCGATGATGCAGGATGTTTTGGCTGTGTCAGCATCCATCAGATCTTGAAAGCTACCAGCGATTCAATATTACATAAGATACATGCAGTATTGTCTCTGTGCTATTGTATTTTATGCATGTCACTCATGCCCTAATCCATTTGAGTCACAAAGTCTAGTCTGAAATGTTGCCGGCTATTGGGTGCTGTCGCACTATGCTGCAGGGCCGTGACTGACTCAATCAACGAGCTGCTCAACGTCTGCTCAACGTCAGGACCTGGGCAGAAGGAGTGTGACAATGCACTGAGGAAAATTGAGGTGTGTACACATATGTACCTGCATACATACAGTACGTACACCCATGTTATGTGAGACACGGCTGCCACGTACAACCAGCCTGTCCTGCGTAGTGGCTTGCCTTGTGCATGCTACTGTCAAAGTTTGAATGGTATTCTGTGAAACATTTCATCGTCTGTGTGCATTTTGCACACGTATGTACGTACGTACGTATGTGTGTACTCATATGTGTATGTATGTACGTATATACGTACGTATGTATGTATGTTGCTCTCACTCATTCCCCAGGCTGCAGCTGCCCTGCTACAGGCTCCCACTGAGCCAGTCAATGACAGCACCTACTTTGAGTGCCTTGATGTTGTCGCAGACAGGTCCCAGGTGTGTGGTAGTGGTGTGTGCGGTGGAGTGGGTGGTGGGGTGGGTGGTGGGTGGAGCTTCCACACGCACAACATGTGGAGCAGTGCACGTTGCTCACATACAGACGTATGTACCCCTACGTACTGGCTAATGTAGCATGCAATGTCTGTAGTTCCTTAGCAACATGTTCGTAGAATGAATCTCTTTGAGAGGTTTTATTCTTTTGGTATGGGGCAATGAGAGTGCGTAGTGAGGCCAGTTGTTGTACTGTTGTGCTTGCTTCAGGTTCTGGGCCAAGCTGGCGCAGACATCCCAATGCACGCCAAGAACGGTGACATTGATGAGTTCGGCACTGCCGTTGGTAGCCTTGCCTCAGCTGTGTGCCAGATCACAGAGGCTGGTGCCCAGGTGGGTCTCAGCACACGTCGCCAACATGTAGAGGGTTAATCACACCACCAAGTCAGATCTTGATTCAAGCATCGTCTTACCCGCTATGGGCTTTGTAAGGCACACAGTACGCAGTTCATTCCACTACACATTAACTCCCAACCATGCATAGCGACTTTGCTGCAACAAACATTTAAAATTGCACATACATTTGTATGTACAGTTCATTGTCTCTGAGTGATTATGCACTTAAAGCACTGTATGCTTGGAGTACTATGAACAAATTAGGTGATTGTGTATAATATGAACAATAGTTTGTTGTAATATGAATCATTTACTGTATGTAGATGATACCCATGCAGAATGACGTTGTTTGCGGTGTGTTCTCTCCACTAGGCTTGCTATCTAGTTGGCATTGCGGATCCCACTAGCACTGCAGCCCAGCAAGGTCTCGTAGACCAGACGCAGTTTGCTCGTGCAAGCCAGGCCATCAGTATGGCGTGCCAGAGTCTGCTAAACCCAGCCTCCACCCAGCAACAGGTCAGTACTCACACAGAACCAGGCCAGGAGGTGCATGTGCTAGCAGTGTGACATATGTACGGATGTACATACGTATGGCAGACTATACGTAACTATGGAGGTTGGTGTACGTATGTACGTGTTAACAGTTGAGTTGTGGCGATGTGCGACAGCTTATCTGAGGATGTGTATTTGTGGTAGAGCAATCCAAGACTGGTAGCCTCATTCGCATGTTGCTGCCCTGTCAACCACGACTATGCTTTGCTTTCTCAGCGATGCTCACTAGTTTACTTACGTACGTTATGTCTTGGACTGCACTAGCCTGGGGTTTGACAGATGGCATTCTCGTTGAATTAGACCTTTCAACCCAGACTATGTGTGTAGAGGCATCATAATGATGACCCTAGTCTGGGTCGAAACTTCTATTTCAACAACGATTGCCAACTGTCCAACCTCGGGCTAGTTACTGTAGTCCAGGGTATAAGAAACTACATTAAATATGTCCATTTCTAGCCGCTGAGGTCTCTGTAGAGTGATACTCAGCTGTTTGCATGTTGAGGTGCTTTATAACTCTTCCACTTGTGAGCAGTTGCTTTCTTCATGTGTGTGTCCGTGTGCAGTCTGCTTTATGGTGTGGGTGTATTCTGTTGCTGTACTATAGGTTCTAGCTGCAGCCACTGTCATTGCAAAACACACTAGTGTGTTGTGCAATGCGTGCAAGACTGCCTCTCAAAGAACCACCAATCCCGTTGCTAAAAAACACTTTGTGACTGCTGCAAAGGATGTAGCCAACAACACAGCCAACCTTGTGAAGAACATCAAAGCTCTCGCTGGTCAGCTGTCCGCCCAGAACAGGTGAGGGGAAGTGTTCACCAGCTTGACTGTATACACGGCATGTACGTACGTATGTATATGTGGCACAACTTAGTACGTACATACGTAGGAACAACTTATTTCTTTGCATTTTTCACTGCTGAAGTTACACGCCGTGTGGACAGTTTTGGCAACTGGTTTTATGCATGTATTTCTTGAGTGACGCCAGGCCACTCTGTCTGACTTTGTATGTGAAGACGAGGGTCCTTGTTTGACGCACAAGCTTGTTTGCCCTTAGCATCCACTCTGGCACACTCAGACTACATGCTTGTCCTTGTGAACATGTGTGACGGCAGGTGTAATAGTCAGTCTGTTTAGGATTGTACAGGTGGACGACAGATGGCTGCTCCACAAATATGATGTGTCTGCAATTTTAAGTCATCTGCTCTCCTTTTTACACTCCTGACAAGAGTATGTATATGACATGGCAACTACCTCTAAATACGTATCTGTCCTTGCTCTCTGGTCCGTGACCATCACCTCACCATGTAGCCTTTCCCACCCTGTAGGGAGGCCTGTGCGTCTACCACCAAGCCACTGATTGAGGCCGTGGAGGCATTGACTACCTTTGCATCCTCCTCTCAGTTTGCCTCCACACCTGCTGTGATCGGAGAGAAGGCAAGTGTCATGGGAGTATGAGTAGATCCTAAACAACCAGCCCTTCACAAAGATTATTGCCCACCTGGCGATAGGAATTTAGCATCGTGTGGAATTTTTGGATGTGTAAAGGTCAAAATGGTACTTACCCCTGCGTACACATCACTATGCTGGAAGGTCTTTTGGAGGCCCTTGTGGGACCAGATGGCACTGCCTCTGTTGCACTCTTCGTGGCACCAGTTGGCGTTTTCATTCCACTACCATCTACATCCACATATGACGTCCATTGTCTTCAGGAGTGGACATCAACTGCACGTATTTAGCTGCAGTGACACCGCAGGCATTAGTCTGGTCTAAGCCTTTGTTTACGTATTTGTTTCTATTGTGGTGTGTGACTGTCTCCTCCTGCCCTCCCCCCCCCCCTTAGGGCCGCGAGTCAATGTCGCCTATTGTGATGTCAGGTAAGGCGGTGATTAAGACCAGTAGCAACCTCCTTGTGGCGGCCAAGAGCCTCGCCGTCAACCCCAACGACGCTGCTACCTGGCAGCTGCTTGCCTCACACTCAAAGTCTGTTGGGGACGCAGTCCGGGCTCTCCTTAGCTCCCTCAGGTGAGCAACTGCCTTGCAGTACCATGTGTGTTGGCGTACATCCTTTTTGCTGTGATATGTATGTGTGCAGCACGTCTTTCATACATATTATATACGTACATGCATGCACACACACACACACACACACACACACACACACACACACACACACACACACACACACACACACACACACACACACACACACACACACACACACACACACACACACACACACACACACACACACACACACACACACACACACACATGCATACACACACATACGTGCATATGTGCGTACATAAGTATGCTGAGGGACGTTGCCACGGTTGGATATGCTTCTATTCCCCTACACACCTTATACACCTTTAGAGACAAGTCCCCAGGACAGCACGAGTGTGACAGTGCTGTAGAGACCCTCAACGCTGTCATCAACCAGCTGGACAATGCAGGAATGGCAATCCTTGCGCAGAACCTTGCTCCAGATGCCTCTTCCAGTTTGGAGGGCTTTCAGGAACAGTTGGTCCAGTGTACAGCAGACATTGGTGACATTGTGGGTCCTCTGACGGTAGCTGCAAAATGTGAAGCGGAGAACCTAGGGCACCGCGTCACTGCTCTTGCCAACTTGTTCCCTTCCCTGGCTTCTGCTGCCGTTGGGACAGCTTCAAAGACAAGGAGTTCTCAGCTGCAGACCACCTTTGTGCAGGAGACAAAGACAGTTGTGGAGTCAGCTCTGCAGCTGGTGTATGCCGCCAAGGAAGCAGGAGGCAACCCAAAGGTACACACACCTACAGAGTGTACTGCTGTTTGCGCACACCACATGTCAGGACCTGTAACTCGTACGTACGTACGTACATACGTACACAGTGCTAGTATTGTTCCATGCTGCCCTTGCATTTTGTGCTCCTCCTGTATTTTTTTTAATGATTCACCTTTGGACTGGTACTGTGTATATTCTCTGCATTGAACATTCCACTTTGCAATATCGATGTAGATTTAAAAAGTAAGTTTTTGTTGTGATTGTAATAGGACCATGGTTCTTCACAATTGACACTGTTTCCTTCTTCTTACCTTAAATTGGGTTATTAGGCATTAGGGCAGGCGTGTCTAACTGCACCGGTCACTTCTCTCTGCAGTCCCTGTCCCACAAGGATGTTGACGAGGCAGGCGAACTGGTTAAGGATGCTGTGAGGGACCTAACTGAGACTGTGCAGAAGTCAAGCAATGAAATGGGTGTCATCAATGGCTTGCTGGAGGAGATACACAGAGCTGCTGCTGCGGTGAGCTGCATGTGGTGGATGGTGTGCAAATGGCGACTGTACCGTGTAGCTGTATTGTGTTGGGTGATCAACCACCGTAGTGCTGGTTGCATCCACCATAGTGCTGGTTGCATCCACCATAGTGCTGGTCGCATCCACCATAGTGCTGTTGCATCCACTGTAGTGCTGGTTGCATCCACCGTAGTGCTGGTTGCACCCACCGTAGTGCTAGTTGCATCCTCCCTGTGCAGATCGATGAGAACGTGCCGGAGAGCAGCAGGACGTTCACTGACTTCCAGAGGGCCATGTTTGAGCTCTGCAAGACAGTAGCCAAGAAGAACCAGGACATGGCCATCCACGCTGGGCAGGACACGGCTAGCCTGATGGAGGATTGCAAGGAGATGGCCGTCGCGTACTGTGCTCTCACTGATGAGACACGTGGAGCCATCGGGGCATCTGAGTCCAGTGAAGTAAGTGTGTGTGTATGTGTACATTTGTCGCTATATGCGGTATTGTGTGTGTGTGTGTGTGTGTGTGTGTGTGTGTGTGTGTGTGTGTGTGTGTGTGTGTGTGTGTGTGTGTGTGTGTGTGTGTGTGTGTGTGTGTTTGTGTGTGTGTGTCTGTGTGTGTCTGTGTCCATGTGTGTGTAGGCAACTCACAAACCTGTGTATGCTGTGTATTCCTTATTTTGTCAGGTTGCTTCACGTTTGAAGAAGACCGTTCTTAGTCTCGGAAACACTACCGCAGAGCTTCTTTCCGCTGCGGGTAAGGTGGCCGCCAACGCAGATGACGTTGCCTCCAAACGGGAGCTACTGTCGTGCACAAAAGCAGAACAGGACAAGGTCACTGGGACACTACACAGTGCTTTGTCATATGCATGGTGCATGATGTGGCTGTAGGTGATTCTGTGCATTATGATGCTGGTGGATTCCTGCAAACATGTTGCTATTGGACATCAGTATGTGATGTATATGAGTTGGGAAGGGTGTAGCGCAAAGCACAAACGTAGGAAGGTGGAGGGGGGGGCATGTCAAAAGAAGATAACAGTTATAATGTTGTCATTTAAACGATGTTTAGGTGTGGGATATTCAAATATTTCTTATGATTTTGGATGATAATGCTTGTTGATTCAAGTACACATGCTCTGTATGTACGTCTGTTGCTGTGTTACTGTACTCCACATGCACAGATATCATATGTTCTGATGGCCCTGAAGCTCGGCTCAAAGGGCACCCAGGCGTGCAGTGAAGCCATCTCTACTATTATGGGGATTGTTGGAGAACTTGAAACGACGGCCATGTTTGCAGCTGCCGGTGCCCTTTATTCCGATGCAGCAGGGGCAGGTGGGGGGCGGGGCTTTGCAGAGCACCGTGTGAAGATCCTGGAAGAAGCCAAGGTGTGCCCTGATTCTCTAAGGCTCAGGACTCACACTACATGCATGGCAATGACTGTTGTTTGTGCTGTGTGTAGGTTCTGGTTGAAGACACCAAACTGTTGGTTAGTGCGGCAGGAGGCACGCAGGAGCAGCTGGCTCGTGCGGCAGGAAAGTCTGTGCAGACCATTACAAATGAAGCAGAGTACATCAAAATGGGGGCAAAGTCCCTGGGCGCCGAAGACATTGAGGCTCAGGTCAGTAGCAGAGTGTGTACGAATACATAAGGTACAGTGCATATGTGCATACAAATACATAAGGTACGTATGTGCATACAAATACATAAGGTACGTATGTGCATACAAAATTGAAATACATAATGTACGTGTGTGCATACAAATACATAATGTACGTATGTGCATACTTAGCATAAAGTGTATTTGACATGTGGGTTACATAGCGTGGGTGCCCCAAGATTGCATCAAGTGTTGTTGTGTGGTCACCCCTGTGTTGGCGTTGCTTGACTCATTTTGGCTTGCACTGTACATGCACATCGTTACTCTCTTGCCCAAAACCTTCCTGTGTGTAGACCCTCCTGGTGAATGCGGCCAAGGATGTAGCTCAGTCCCTGGGGGACCTGATTTCCTCCACTCGAGCCGCGGCTGGCAAGTCAGTGCAGGACCCGTCCATGGAGCAGCTCAAGGACTCGGCCAGAGTGAGTGGGAGGGGCAACCGCTTGTGATTGTACTAGTGCATGGCACTGAAGAAGACAGCGACATAGTTGCCGAGATGTCTGTCTCTGCTCATTCAATTCTGACTAGTGAAGTCTGTCTTAGGTCACGCATACGTACTAGTGTCTAGCGTCAGAGGGCTCTTTTTATGAGCAACAGTTAGTGTGTGGTGCTGTAGATGCTTGTAGTTGAGTGGAACTGCTGATGACAATTTCTTTTGATGAGCAGAGACACACAAAAGTTGATGAATACTCAATAGCAGTTGCAATAGCTTGTACGTATGTCAGCCGTTGACAAGGATTTCAGGTTATACAAAAGAATCACTGTTAGTGAGTGTATGCATATACGTAAGTACCCTACCCCTAATCACCTACATACATATGTAGTTCAGATGTATGTGTTCAAACTCTTCCTAGCACTGTGTACATAACGCAATTGTGAGTTAATTCGAAAATTATAACTATGCACTGTAGTTGAAGATCTGTGTTTGTACATCATACCTATACCTATACACCTGCTACTGTATGACTTGCACTGTTTCATAACTGTATCTACTGTACAACTTGCACTGTTTCATAACTGTATCTACTGTACAACTTGCACTGTTTCATAACTGTATCTACTGTACAACTTGCACTGTTTCATAACTGTATCTACTGTACAACTTGCACTGTTTCATAACTGTATCTACTGTACAACTTGCACTGTTTCATAACTGTATCTACTGTACGTACAACTTGCACTGTTTCATAACTGTATCTACTGTACAACTTGCACTGTTTCATAACTGTATCTACTGTACGTACAACTTGCACTGTTTCATAACTGTATCTACTGTACAACTTGCACTGTTTCATAACTGTATCTACTGTACAACTTGCACTGTTTCATAACTGTATCCATTGTGCTGAACACCCACAGGAGATGGTGTCCAGCGTGTCCTCCTTGCTAAAGATTGTGAAAAATGTTGAGGACGAGGCTGGAAAAGGTGTAAAGAGCTTGGAGAATGCCATTGCCGCTATCAAAGAAGAACTCAGGGTTAGCTGCTCCCTTTTGCTGCATACCTGGGATTTGTAATTGTGTGTGTTACTTAGTACTAAGATTGGATGATGAAGCTTAGCATTAGCAGTGTAGTTTCATACGTATGTGGCTCCTGCTGGTGATTGGGGCAACTGTTGTCAGTCAGAGTGCTTAAGAGGTATGTTGTTGTTGTTCACTTCCATGTAGTCTTTTAGAGGAGAAGAACTGCCAAAAGTGGCTGTGACTCCAGAGGAGTTCATCCGAGCTATCAACGCTGTTACCTTGGCAACAGCCAAGTCTGTGTCTGCCGGCAACTCAACTCGCCAGGAGGACATCACTGCAGCGGCCAACATGTCTCGCTCTGCAATGACAGCGATGATGCGCTCATGCAAGGTGGGCTTTATTTGCTTCTGCATTTTCAGCTTTTGTGCACTTTTTGCCTGCATTCATGTAGTGTAAGTGGGCGTGGCCTGCCTGAGAAGGCTGCCATCAGAAACAACCTACGTAGACTACGTAGTCCAACCGCTTCAATCATGACGTCATTTTCTATAATTGGACGTGGGGTAACTCTGTGAATGGGGTAACTGCATAAAAAAGGACTTGCAACAGCTATAACTTCACCAGTACACTCGCAATCGAGGTGTACTTAGGCAAGCACGATGCTTCTCTATATTATTATTATTATTATTATTATTACTATTACTAGTCCAATCTCTTCATGAAACTGGTCTATAGCCGAAACGCTGGCCACTTTGTCATACGGCATGTACATTGGTGGCACCTGTTTGTGTTGGAGGGTAGCTGCGTGTTGTTCTGCTGTCACAAGCCAGCTTTTCAGCATTCTGTGTATGATGTCATGTACATACGTATGTAGGACTGTATGTAGGACTGTGTTTTGCAATGAATTACAAAGGACTTCATTTGTACTGTCACGTTTCTTGAGAGTAGCAGCAGTCTGTGTGTTCGGTTGACCTCACCGAGGACGGCAGTGGATGTATGCAGCTTTACATGTCCATTCTAGTGAGCAGGGCAGGCTAGCTGCCAGAATAGCCTTCTGTGACGACATGAGTGTATGCGAATTAGGTTGTTTGCTGTGCCAACGAATTGATCTTCAGCATATACAGTACATTGCAGATTCAATCAATTCACTAGTTACCAGCAATGAATGTAGCAATGAGCCTCTACAATATCATTGTTTGTTGTGTGTTGCTGCTCCTGCACAGGCTGCTGCAGTGCACGCCGAGACAGCAGAGCTCAGGGAGTATGTCGTGCGGTCTGGTGACGACTGCAGTCGGGCCTATGTGGCCCTTCTGGAACATGTTCATGACATTGTCGTCAAACCCACATATGAGAAGAAGCAGAAGCTTCTTGTGCTGTCAAGGGAAGTAGCCAACACAGTGTCAGATCTGGTGTCTTCTGCGGAAGCCCTCAAGGGGTCGAACTGGATTAATCCCGAGGACCCCACTGTTATTGCCGAAAATGAGCTGATGAAAGCTGCTGCGTCCATCGAGCTGGCCGCCAAGAAGCTAGAGGAGCTGCAGCCAAGACGTGAAATCGTAGGTGTTGCATGAGCACATGTGCTAGTACATGCATGAAGTACGCAAGACATTTTCTCGGGAAATAGATGGAATACGTAGATGAACACTTTATGTGTAGTAAGCATTGTGTCTTTGCAGTATGCGCACAACTTGTGTGCTTATACATTGTATCCGTATTTTGACCTCTTCTGATAGAGCGTAGATGAGACCTTGACCTTTGATGAGCAGATTGTTGAGGCTGCCAAGAGCATTGCCAAGGCGACCAGCCAGCTAGTCAAAGCGGCTACTGATGCTCAGCGAGAACTTGTGGCACAGGGAAGGGTGAGTGACAGGGGCTGAAGGGGACAGCCGGGCATCTGAGTCTGAGTCAGTATCCGACTCCTGTCTCACTTGTTGCCTCGTGCATCAGAGCTCTAACAATGTATGCTGCTCTTCTGTCTTGTCAGTGTTTCACTGTGCTATACATACAGAGTGTTGTGTCCTATAAACTGGTTATACGTGCATAGTACTTGTGTGTAAGCTGTAAGGGTGGTGGCTTCATGTTTCATCCTACGTACCTTGCCCCCTCATCAGTCTGGACAGAGCTGTGTGGGAATCTGCTCCTACATAGATCAGCTGGTCTAGTCTGGTCGATACTAGTGCTTGTGCAGTAGTAGTTCCCTTTCTGGCGCAGGTTACTGTTACTGCGTGCTATGCTCTCCACCTCTCCCCAGGTCCGTGTGCACAATGCAGGCAGTGAAGACTATCAGTGGTCGGAAGGACTTGTTTCTGCTGTAAGCTCGGCCTTCCATTGGGCTGGTGCATTATTGACATGAATCCTACGTACTTCTAAGCTGTGACATACGTAGTGAGCATGTGGACATACCCAGTTCAGTCCATGAAGAAGGTTAAGATGTATTAGCAAACACTTGATGTTGTCGCTCTCCGTTGCTCAACGTTGTAGCACAACATTGAAAGGATACACTCGTGCTTATAAACCTGCGAGTGAATGTGTTCCACATGCCTGGTGTGCAAAGCATGGTTGTGGTCTGTTTGCTGCATTACAGGCCAAGTTGGTGGCTACGGCCACTGGCAATCTCTGTGAAGCCGCTAACTTGGTGGTTGGTGGACAGGCTTCGGAAGAGAAGCTGATTGCTGCAGCCAAGGCTGTTGCATCATCCACTGCGCAGCTGCTGCTGGCGTGCCAGGTCAAGGCTGATGCTCGGAGTGATAGCAACAGACGATTGCAGGTATGTATGTATGTACGTACACACATATGTACAGTATGTATGTGGGTCACTCTTCTGTACTGTCTAATGCAATATCATATACATAATAGAACATAATAGAATGTATTGTAACGATTAGCTCGTATGCTAGCTTCCAGAATGACCCTAAAGTTGGGCAAGAATTATGTGCAACTATAACTCAGTGAAGGCAGCCTCTGCCTCTTCAGTAATGTGTGTGTGGTATGACAGGTCAACATGTGGCTACGCTGGCATGTGTGCGCATGATGTGTAAGGTGCCCTGTCCGAATTGTGTAGAACGCAGGTGCGGCAGTCAAGAAGGCCACTGAGTCTTTGGTGAAGGCCGCCAGTGCTGTACAGCAGCAACAGGAAGACATCTCCTTCTCCACTGGCGCTACTAAAATGTCAATGACCAAGCAGATGGCAGCTGAGTTGGACGCAGTGGAGAAGATTACGGCCAAAGAGAGGGAGCTAAAGGTTGCGATGGAGCAGTTGAAGGGCATCAGATTGCAGAGTGCGAAAGCACATTGGAAGTAACTCTTATATCCCTTAGAAGCATTGTTACTACAGCAACTGGTACAGTTAGTACAATAGCTTGATTTGATGTGTTCTTGTGCACTTAGCTTATCTTTATACCAAATATGGCTAGGTCTGTAACATGTATAGGAAGTGGTACTATACTTTCGGAACATATTATACTTATTGTCATAATTATAGCTATATATACGGTATACAAATATGTTTGCATTGTGGTTTTAAGGGAGTAGAACCCTATTAATATAGAGTAGGCGTGTTCAAGTAATCGTGACGTCATTTTCTATACGTCTGAGGGCGCGTGCGTTTCCATTCGTCACACGGGGCAGAACGAACAAGGATGTTTCTGTGGGACTGGTTCTCTGGCGTCCTCCAATACCTCGGGCTGTGGAAGAAGAGTGGTAAGCTCGTCTTCTTGGGTCTCGATAATGCCGGGAAGACCACTCTTCTTCACATGCTCAGAGATGACCGACTGGGGCAACACCCTCCGACGCTTTATCCCACAAAGGAAGAGCTGAGTATCGGTGAGTGTGTGTTCCGTACTCCTGCCCATTGTTCGCGGCCGTGTTTACTGGGATAGCGCTAGAATAACGTTGGGGAAGGCTGTCTTGAGTGGGATAGGCTTTAGGTACGAGGGTGACTAAAGTTATATAGTTCGTGTCAGTCTGGCCACACGAGGCTATCGAGGTGGAGTGTTATAGCGCCCAACAATTCCCAGCAGATAGCAGACTGTCGTCTTGCAAGTTCTGTAGCACAATTTGAAGGTATACGTACAACAACAACTCACTCCACACAGTATATTTTGCGACAGGTGATGCAGCGTTTGAGTGTTGCTAGTACGTAGCTTTCTTACAACTAGCTGTAAGTGAACAAGAAGCAAGCTATCTGTTAAAGTACAAGTCCATATACATGTGACAGCAGACAAACCGTCAAGCGTAGTAATTGCATAAATTGAGTCTTCATTTGCACAGGTTTGTAATTGTATCGGTCACTGTAGCGATAAACATTTAGATGTGCCATGATGCAGCTAGGCTCATGTGGTAATAGCACTTCATGTTCGGGTTGTAAGAGAAGAGTTAGTATGACTAACTGGTAAAACTTGAAAATGTAGTCCGTTGAAACTATTGAACTGCACCGTTCATACATTTTTACTTTTTTGCTCTTGCACAACTTTAGTAGCAGTGTGGATTTCAGTTACTCAGGCACGTACCGGCTTGTAATACATCTGTTGCGTATCTTACGTATGCATTGCATGTCACCTAATGACCGCTGCTGCTGTTAGACTTGGGAAACTCAGGCCAGGAAATTGTATATACCTACCACAAGTGAGAATTCCCTTAGCTGAGGTCATAGGCACGGACATAAAGAGGATGTGACCTGCCCACAACAATGATGTCATGTCATTCCCCTCAGGTTATATGTCTGTATGCATTATCAGTGAATGCTGTGTTGATTCCCTGCAACCTCTCCCCTCTCCACTGCCAGGTGGTATCACGTTCACAACATTTGACCTTGGTGGTCACCGAACAGCCCGCAGGGTGTGGAAGGATTACTTCCCTGCTGTGGACGCCATTGTGTTCATAATTGACGCAAATGACAACGCACGATTTGAAGAAGCACGTGTGGAGTTGGCAGGACTCATGGCCGATGAACAAGTGTCTGATGCACCTGTGCTCATTCTGGGGAACAAGATTGACATCCCGGGAGCTGCATCTGAGGAGGACGTGAGAACAGTTTTTGGCCTGCACGGTGTGACCACTGGCAAGGGTACAGCCCCTAAGAAGGACCTTCAGCGAAGACCGGTTGAGCTCTTCATGTGCTCTGTGCGGAAACGCGAGGGCTATGGCGAAGGGTTCCGATGGCTGGCACAGTACCTGGACTGACATACATACGTAAGATGTGACAGTAACTATTTTCGTCTCATTTTCACATTCATGCACGTGAACTATGCTGTGCCTACACAAGATCTGTATTATTATTTATTATATAACTAGATATATAGCACAAGTAGTTGCAATAATATCATAGCTGCATGTACAATTAAATGCAATGTAATTTATTGTAGTGTTGTCCAAGAATGGTCGCATGATTTGTTAGTTCGTCCCCAGCCATTTTGATTGGTGGCCGGAAGTGGGTAGGGTTGCGCAACCATTACCTGCTGCTTGTGTCATCCGGAACTAAGTGCTCTGTATTCCACGCAAGAATGAGCACCGACTACAGCGACTTTGATCCCGTAGGTTACCTAAGGATGCGGTTTACCAAGGAAGGAAACCCGGAGATGCTGGCCAGTAAGTTCGAGACGCTTGATTTCCTGCACCGTTTCTGCGAGGACTACAGCAAGCTCTGGGACCCGAGCGAGGCAGTGGCAGTGGAAGTTGCTGGAGGACCCTCCATCCTCAATCTCATTTGTATCGCTCCGCATATCCACAAAGTTGTTTTCTCAGACCTCGTACCGGCTTGCCTGAAACAGATCGAACTGTGGAAGCAGAAATCTCCGAATGCCTTTAACTGGACCCCTTTCTTTGAGTACGCAGTCAAGGAGTGTTCGGGCAACATCACCGGAGACGCAGCCTCCAAGGTGTCTCAGAGGGAGGATGAGCTTCGTAGCAAGTTAAGCCACATGTGTACGTGTGATCTGACTAAAGACCCCATCATTTCCCCGGAGGATGTCCCCAAAAGGAGGCTTTCATCTGCTTGTGATGAGTGGTGCATTTGAGGTGGTTGCAAAGGACGAAGAAGACTTCTTCTGCATGCTCCAAAGGTGCAACAATTTGCTTCGGGATGGAGGTTACATGGTAGCTGTGATTCACGCTAAGCACTCATGGTACAAAGTAACCCCACAGGATGAAAAGACTCTGCATACCTTTCCCATACACCCAGAGATGGTGCATAAAGGTCTTGCGCGGAGTGGGTTTGTGGTGGAGAGGTTTGGTGAATATGGAGCTAGGAAGGCTGCGTTTAGTCCAATTGAAGCTATTTACCGCTTTGTTGCCAAAAAGGAACCACAGAAGTCCTGTTAATAGGGATTCACATGTACATAGGTATAGCAGAATGTATACAGGTCATGATTGACACAGAAAACCACTGATTATCATTTATATAATTATATAATATACTACACTTGCAATTGATCATGAGTTGCCCGCATTATTATCCATTTTAATCAGACTGTTACTTTATGTGGAATTAAAGTTATTTGAAGTTTCAATTAATTAAGGCAAAAAGGAATCCATTTGCTTGTCATTTGCTGTCTAATATATTATGGCCCAAGCTAATGCAACTGCATAATCCATGACTGCTCTCTGGGATCATATAATTATAATACTGAAAGCTATACATTATAGTTAACTTCTCCCATAATTGTCGCCACAAGAACATGTAGTGGCGAGGCAATTAAGTAACATAATATGTGTGTGCAGTGTATAAATACAAAATAGTGGGATAAGGAAGAGATTATCAACAAGTCCATTACTGTATTACATTAATAATTAATAATTACTTATACGTTGCACATACTATTTTCTCATAGCACTAATTATATAACTGCACACATATTATTATACATTATGTATGCATATAGCATACTGGACTTGTGTGCACGCGATGCGATCTATGAGCTTGGCGGTGGAGCTGCTGCTAGCTCTGTGAGAGCTGCATCCAAGCTTTCACACAGGTACTTGGCATCCTCAGTGGTGAACGTCATGGGCGGCTTGTACTTCAGAACATTGCAGTCCATTCCATCAGTTGTCATAATTATCCTGAACTTTTTCAACAAACTGCACAGCAGAAAGTGTGTACTACGACGTACTTTAAAGATACACGTACCTGATTGTGTATGACCGATCAAAGTGTCGCACTGTGACGACCAAGTACATACTGTATATGTTCTATACAAAATTGTGCACAAATGTAACGCAACAAGTTACCAGTTAGTACATTGCAGGACAAGTATCCATGGTAAGACATGAAGACACTGGGCATATAGCATTCAAAGGCCTTCTATCTGAATAATGCAAAACTACTGACTGTATGATACCTAGCCATGCTTTGATGAGTCTCACCATTGGTGAATAGCCAAAGCCAACTCTGAGTTGGGCTCACGAGAGGTGGGGGACTTCACCAGCTCCATGCAACCAAAGAGACCATCACCCCTATGAAATACGGAGATGCACACAGTGCACCTGTGAAGGAATGAGCTTACCATCGAGCTACGTCCATATCGCGAGTTCTAATTCTTCCATTCCAACATTCACGAACACACGCACGTGGGACAATATGGCGCCGTGCCATCAAATTTTGACTTTCACATTTATGCCGTTTTCTCTTTCACATGGGGCCTGTACAGAGCAAGATTTGCATGAAAGTAAAGCTGCGTTCTTGCACTATACTTGTGCATAGCAAATATTTGTGACTGTGGTCTGAATGGAGAACTGTCGCTGACAATGACAATGTGAATGTACGTAGATTAAGAGGCTGAGAGCGAATCAGAGGGCATAGAACAGTGCACATAATCTAACCTTTCCATGTCTCTGCAGATGATAAGCCAAGCAATTGTAGAGTTATACCCCAAAAAAGTACATTTTTCTTTGCAACAAATGCTTCCGTAGGGCATTACTCACAATTAGAACTTCGAGCCAAAAGCAGAGACTTTGAAAAGTTAGAATATACCTTAGCTTACCAAATCAGCCTTTGTTGTGTGACAATCGACTGTTCTGGGTCCCACGCTGTGATTCATTGACAAAACTAATTTCTGCCTCTCAAGCCAAAGTTACATAATAACCTCGTGATTTTGCTGATGAAATGCTGTGTTTCGTACAAAATGGCTCCGAGAAATGGTAGTGCAACCTCCTTCAGGCTATGTGCTGATGTCACACTTTTTATGGGACCAATTTTCTGGACGAATGGTGTAGATTTTTGCGTAAAGTGCTTGCTGCCTTATGGTACAAATTGTTTGTTGAGTTATACAGTCACATGTGTTTCCGCGTAAATGCAGAAAACATGGCACACCATGGGTCGGCCCCAAACAAACAACCTGCAGCTGCCATGGCCCACATGATCAATGCATACACATACATACGTAGGTAGGTACAAAGTCACAGTATAGCAGGAAGTCCTCATAGTTCTGTGGAAGAGAGGAATTTTTACAGGTACAAGGCCAGAAAATGGCAGACCAGATTTCTTGCGAATGTGTCACAAACTCACCATCAATAGTGTACAAGGATTGTGTGGAGTGTAAAGTGTCAACAACTTGAACAGATGTGGAGTGACTACGGGCAATTAGAATAGCTACAGATGCGATCTTGAGGGCACAGTGTGAGGTGTATCATTTTGCATGGCCCAAAGAAATAAATACATACAGTACGTACATACTAACGTACATTCTGTACATATGGATGCATGGTGATGTAAACGTCAAGAATACATGCCTTGCCTTCCGGCTCATGAGTAACATCATGTTCAGCCTAGAATACAAGACCCCTCAGAATGAGTAACATCATGTTCAGCCTAGAATACAAGACCCCTCGGAATGAGTAACATCATGTTCAGCCTAGAATACAAGACCCCTCAGAATGAGTAACATCATGTTCAGCCTAGAATACAAGACCCCTCAGAATGAGTAACATCATGTTCAGCCTAGAATACAAGACCCCTCAGAATGAGTAACATCATGTTCAGCCTAGTATACCTCAGAATGGCGTTGAATCATTCCATAAAAACAGAACAGAAACAGAATGGAATGGAAAGCTAATGCTACACTGTGGTACACCAAGCATGTTCACATGCCCCTGTGGATCTGCATTTACGTACTATACACCTACACTTCTTTCACGCATTCTCGTTCTATACTTTATATATTATGTGTACATACATCCCTAGCTGTCTATAATACATACATACATGCCTGTCTATACAGTGGAACTTCTCTATAAAGGACACTCTGAATAAAGGGTACCTCTCTAATGAGGACACTGAGTGCTGCCTCAACCACATAGAGCTGTGTACAAATCAGTCTCTGAATTAGGGATACCTCTCTATACAGGACAGCCAGCTGGGTCCCAATGGTGCCCACTATAGAGAGGTTCCACTGTACGTATGTACAAACGTATGTACGTACGTATATAGAAACTGCATAGCTTCTACTGAGCACATGACACTATTACAATTACGTATATTGTATAGTATGTACTTGTCCTTTTCACACCACCCACCTCACATCCCCGATGACCTGGGGGTGCTTGGCCTTGAGTGCCTCCAGCTCAGTCAGCAGGAACCCACCAACTCTCGCTGCGTGCTCCTGCAAGTGCTCATCTTCAATCACACACAAGGTGGCTTCTGCTATTGCCATGGAAACAGGATTACCACCATACTGCAGCGATGCAAGCAATAAAAATTTCATAATATATTACATGCATACATTATACCAACAGTGCACGTTAATACCCTATCTGTACATAGTTGCATTCATATGTAGTACTTCGGACTGCCTATATACATATGTATCAGCTATAAGTTGCCAATATGCGTATGCTATACGTACATACAACCCGAGCAGTTACTTTTCGGGTGACCACACATACAATGCTTTAATAAAACATTTCCAACTCCCAAAACGTCATTAAGACCTCTTATGCAATCCAAGCCAACGTAAATCTACGTACATAGTGATCGAGTGTGATTACAATGCATTTAATGACTCCACCAAGGTCATGACACATTTGCTAGAAAGAAGCAGGCATGTCTGTCGTGCATGCGTACGTATGTCGCATACACAGATAGTGGCTCACAGTGTTAAAGAATGAAGGCGCCACAACACTGTGCTCCTTTGCAATCTTTGCAGTTGTCACCAAACCTGCTACAGGGTGACCATTGCCCATTGGCTTGCCAATGGTTACAACATCAGGCAGAACATCTTTACAACAGACAACAAGGTGAGACGCTGGTCAGCAAACGTTGATGATGATAAAGAAACAACGTACATACGTACCATGATTCTCAAACATCCAAAAGTTCTTGCCAGCCCGTCCAAAGCCAACCTGCACTTCATCTGCGATACACAAACCACCTGCCTCGCGAACATACCTACGTATGTATGTATATATTACACCATTAAGGGGTACCAAACACTCAAATCAATGCACCATACACAGGCACAATAACTGATCTACATACGTATGTACTGTACACTTACACATAACATTTTCTACAAATCATGAAGTGCACTACCCCCTTCCACCACTTCTTGACTAACCTGAACACAGCCTGGAGGTAGCCTTTAGGGAAAATCACCTGCCCTGCACTGCTCATGGCTGACTCAGCAATAAAGCCTGCAATCTACGTAGAAGGCAACAAATCAGACCTTCTTGCTTTTTATCCCCCACTGAGTAGGTGCACCATATTCTATACAACATACAACCCGACAAAGGTGGCTACTCCCTATAACCTAGCTATAGATATTGATAACATCACACCTCTTGTCCTGGTGAGGAATATAGCACTCTCCAAAAAGAACTTATTGTACAGGTCAGCCAAACGTTTGTCAACTTATACCAAGGCTGACATTCCGCTGCACAGCTGAACAGCACAGACACAGACTACGTACCTTCTTTCCCTTGCTGTGTGCCTGGTCAATGAGTTTCTTCACCTCTTCAGCATACAACAGTCCAGCAGTCTCCGGGTCCCTGTACTTGCCACGGTACACATCTGGCAAGGGAGCCTGAGAATGAAAAACACAGCTTTGATCAACCTCTTCTTCACAACAGTCTGCACACACACACACACAAACACACACACACACACACACACACACACACACACACACACACACACACACACACACACACACACACACACACACACACACACACACACACACACACACACAAGCCACAAGCACACATTAATTACTACAGGTAGCAGCCTGGTGGCTCCATACCAGTAGGGTGTGCTCTCCACACCACCTCTTGTCTCCTCCCCACTTGTAGCTGCTTATGCTCATGAGAGAGGTGAGGTTGCCATGGTAAGCCCTGCAGAAAGTGAAGAAAGTATTGTACACTATTGTATATACGTAGCTACCGCATTTCAGGACACATCATTTGTTAAAGTGGAGCTTTCTGTTTAATTGTCTATATATAATGAAATACGTAAATTCCATTTGAACTTCCCTGACTGGTGAAAGTAACCATGGGGATGTCCTAGGGTCGAACATCGGAAGATTAATTATCAAGTGCTTCACAGGTTGTGCGTACGTCCGTACATCACACAACAATAACCTGATGCCACGTACACCCACATCACCCAACGCACCCATCTATGGCAATGACTTCAGTCCCCCCAGTCACCTCCCTTGCCAGCCGCAGTGCAAGGTCATTGGCCTCAGAGCTGTGGAGGGAATGCAAGCCACATCACGACAACCTTACACACCACCACACACAGAGCACCTCCGCATGCGTCTGTAACTAGCCCCATTGCTGGGAATACCAGATACGTTTGTACATACATACATCACCACCACACAGTACACATACACATTATATTATGATGTGTATACAATGTACAGCATGTTAATTAAATCAATAGCTGATGCATACGTACGTACGTAGCACAATGCACTGTAGCGTTGCAACTTGCAAGTACTTTCAAGTGTCCGTATGTACATACAGATCACAAGCAGATGGATGCATATATACAGTCTGGTGCGCTGCCCCCTGCTTCCATTACACCTCCGCAAAATATTGGCGACAGGCAGAAAGAAGGGGTAGCAGCCACAATCTAACTACCTAGTTTACATGTCTGGAACATGACATAGTTTACATGTCTTGAACATGACATAGTTTACACTTCTGCATACCCAGAATTGAGAAAGTAGAACGTGGACAGGTCTCCAGGGAGCTTCTTCCTCAGATGCTGCGCATAGCTGCCAATGTTGTTGTGAAGGTAGCGGTTATTGGTGCTCAGGACTTGCATCTGTTTCATGCCTGCTTCGACCACCCGTGGGTGACAATGCCCAACTGCAGGGTGTGGGAGGGAGGGGAGACTTAGTTAGTGTAAAGGGGTGGATGGATGCAGATAAGGTAGAATTTTGGTGAGAGAGGGCATGGAGTTCCCAGTTGCAAAAGTTGTGAGATTGAGAATGGGTCAGTCAGCGGTGGAAGTGGTCACACTGACCGTGGCAGACATTGTTCACACAGTCCAGATACTTCCTTCCCTGCTCATCAAAGAGGTACTGTCCTTCTCCTCGCACAATCATCAAAGGGTCATCCGGGTAGAACATGATGCATCCAGGGCTGAGCAGCCAAAGAAGAAGGCCATTGGAGGACATGAAGCACACGAGTAAAGTTGCAATTACATCAATTATAGTACTGTATGTGGTCAGGAGTGCTGATGCATGAGACATATAGCAAACACTCTTCCTTTTGTACTGTGCACGGCATAATGCAACATGTACACAGGCGTACTGCAGTGCATTCCAGCCCTCTCCCCCAAGGAAAGGTATGGTGAGCTCAAATATCATTTGTTGCGCCTGCGGTTGAAGCAATGTTGCCTGACAACTATCGGACTCAAACAGCTGGCAAAGGGAGTAAGTAAAGTTTACATACAAAGCATACCAGCCCTCTCCCCCAAGGAAAGGTATGGTGAGCTCAAATATATCATTTGTTGCACCTGCGGTTGAAGCAATGTTGCCTGACAACTATTGGACTCAAACAGCTGGCAGGAGAGACTAGTAGGAACATATTGATGTGACCACATCAGATTCGTCTAAGTGTGGAGATGTTGACTACACTTATCTTTGCCACTTTGTGTAATTGTGGTTAGCCATTACTCTTACAGGGCTTGGCAAACATTTAATTGCAGAGTACACGCCCATTCCATCCCAGCACACCGTGCACCATACACAGAACAGTGCCTGGTACACACACACGTACGTACGTACGTACATGCTAGTGGTATGCAGATAGTGGTGGGTATCTCTAGCAGCAATGCAAGGACATTCTTACTGAATGGGGTGTTGTTGAGCAATCACATAGCAAGGGGGGTAAAGTGTAGTGAGATGTTTCGACCTCAAAGGTCTGCGTCCAGACCTCATGAGTGTGAGTCGACGTACACCCCTTTGACCCTGGAGGTCAAGGCATGTCACTGCACTTCATCCCCTTTGCTACGTGATTGCTCAACAACGTCCCCCGTTCAGTTTAACGCTGTAGCACGAGCCTCTACCAGATCACAAACAGTCTACCATTACAGAACACTTCAGAGTACATCCACTTGTAGGAGCCTCTGAGAGTGCAACTGAGGAGCCCAAGAACTCTTGGGTGCTGAATTATTTTGCTCCTTTTCAGCGCACCATATACACACTCACTGAATTGTACACTAGTGGTGCCACAGGTATCACGCATAGTACACACACACACACACACACACACACACACACACACACACACACACACACACACACACACACACACACACACACATACACACACACACACATACATGTAACATATACATACATACAGTATATCCATAATTATGCAAGCAATTCCACTGGCTACTTGTACCTCCAAGCAACTGAAGCCCCCCGAATAATATTAAGTGACGATGTTAACTGATATTTGTCATGCCCGATTCCACCGCCACTATGCTGGTGCCATGCTCTGCTGTGCAGTGTACACAGTGGGAATATGAGTATGGAAGCAGAGTCACTCGAAGACTGACACCTACATATATGCATGATGTAATCATTGTGGGGCTATTCATTGACAAAGCATCCCACATTGAATGGTCATGCTTTCCCAGCATCATTGGAGGGGCTGCATACGTGGTCTCCGGGACTAGGACTCACGCAATGAACTCCTTTCGCAAGGCAAGGCTCCGCGCCTTTCCTTCAATGGAGCTCGCGGCTACAACCTGACCGTTGTCGTTCTCAGTTTCACCCTCACTCTCCTCCTTCTTCTTCTTTGGCTCACAGGACGAAACAGCAGCTTTGTCTCTCTGGCGCTTGTGCGTGTGTGTGGCGACACATCTTTCATCGCTGCCGTTACTGTCAAACGCAGCAGTCCCTTCCGCCAGCGGTGGCAGATGGAAGTCTTGTTCCTGCCGCCGGCTGTACGGTGCCCCTAGCGACGCCATGACTCTGTACGTAGGTACACACGCGCGTACCAATTGCGTAGCTCAGAAATTACAAACCGGGACTGTACAGTGCTATAGTCCGCTTCTTTGAAGCTACAGAGAGCGAGCGGATGACAACAGCGCTGTTCACCCGGGACACACCTACCGAGGGCTCTATCGGTAATAGAACCAGTCTCAACCGGTGGATCGAGTATATTATGGCTCATGAGGATATGGAACTTTAGTTTTGATTTGGGAACTGGGCACGAATTTACAGTGGAACGCCGTTTTGTTCCCATCCCACCACTTCCGCTAACAAAATGGCCGCGGAAAGGGGGTGGGTGTCTGCACTGTGGCTTGCCAACCCGCCCTCCACCCACGGAAGCGCGGTTTACTCACTCAACCAACGCAAATTATTCATTGTATCAACGAAGGTGCCCATCTCTCGATTGCGCAAGGATCATGTGTTGGTTAACATTCAGCCACCAAACTGCCCCCCTCCCCCCTCCAATCTAAAACTCATGGAGCTCCCCTGTACATATGCATGTTAATCTGGTAACAAATACACTTACTCAATACAGCATATGAATACACGTATTCCACAGATGGCTATATCGCACAATCAACACACATAAGGCAGTGCTTGTGCTGACTCTTAATCAGTGCAGTTGCTACTGTGTGCTACATATGTTCAAATGTCACATCATTCTAGGTCTAGATTCGTCCATGGGTAAAGGGAGAGGGTAGCACAGTTGTGAAGTACTTGTTCCTTGTCCTTCCGGCGTACTCCTCCGGAGTCTTCTTGGAGGCCAGTCCCGGCTGTCCTAGAGTGATGGCCTGCAGCCAGTGGTCGCAGGCCTGCTGACCCTCCGTGGGAACATGTGCCGCCACCCACAACTTGTGCCAAGAGGAGAACTTGCGGAGCTGCTTGGATGATATCTTATTGTACATCTGGAGGGCAGGGTGGGTGGGGCGAGGGGCAGAGGGAGTGTGCACACAACACACAAAAGGGGTGAAATATAGTCGTCCCATGCTGTTATTGATGAGTATGCTCTGGGATGCACACACATGCATGCTATGTATATAACTACTAGCAAAGAATCGTTTTACACTGCCACAGAACATCGCTGCATTGAAAGATGAATAGATGCACACAATTGACTACAGGAACCCCCCAGAGGATGGTTAAAGACTGAAGCAGTCTGTGTTCAGACCCCAAATGGAAGAGAAAACAGGACAGGGTGGAGGGAGGGGCAGACGGAGTGAGTACACGACACACACAGGGAGTGAGTACACGTCACACACAGGGAGTGAGTACACGTCACACACAGGGAGTGAGTACACGTCACACACAGGGAGTGAGTACACGTCACACACAGGGAGTGAGTACACGACACACACACACACAGTAGACCAGGTGTGACAATCAAGACTAAAATGTACCAAGTGAAGCTATGTAAGTTCTGTGACCAATTCACTGTAACTTGTGAAAATGGGGGCTGAACCAATCCATATATCCGTATATCACTTCCCATAACCAGTTCTGACAGCATTCTACGGCGTAAAATCAACATGTTTTTTAAGAGTGTCATTATCTCCTCAGTAGTGTGAGTCTTGTTGTTAATTGATAGCATGTCCTGGTGCGGAGTGGCACTCACTGGCCTGGCCTTCCCTAGAGCTCCTGCTCGATACATGTAGTCCTCACAGTTGCTGAGAGGGACCATGCGATAGGAGTTCTGGTCCATCTTGAACTCAATGTCTCCATGGACCACTAGATTGGCAAACACCTGGTTGGCTGTGTAGTGTTGTGCTGTCTTGCGTGGTCGGTTGTGCGATTCTTCGTCATCGTCACTGCCTCCGGAGTACCCACCTTCCTCTGCCCAGCAACGGCGGTTTCTGCAAGATGAACACTCAGGCAAATAGTGCATATACGTACGTAATATGCACACACGACATGACACACACACACACACACACACACACACACACACACACACACACACACACACACACACACACACACACACACACACACACTCACACACACACACACACACACTTGTACACACACACACACACACACACACACACACTTGTACACACACACACACACACACACACACACACACACACACACACACACTTGTACAAACACACAGGATGGCAGGTTATACCACACCTAGCTAGAAATATCTTCCGATGTGCTGGCAGCTTCTGTAGCTCCTCCAACTCCATGCCTGGCTTGGTGAACTTGGATATATAGTCCTTCCAGTGCTGGTACAGAGGGGTGGGGGGTGAGGGGGAGGAGTGGGGGGTGAGGTGGCAGAGCAGACACTGAGCATACATGTCCTACTTGTTGCTCCTCACAGTAACCTTCAGTATAATCAATATAAAAAATGCTGCAGTTTACACATGAATGCGTGTACCACACGATGATCGATTGCATGTATGTACATGTGTACTAGTATGTGTGTGTGTAAACACGTGTGCAGTCCATTTATTACCCAATACTGCTTAGTGTACTTGCTTACCTTGGATTCTGGTAAGTCCTCCGTTGGTTAACTTGAATGTCCAGCAGCTCAAAGGTTAGGGTCTTCCCTGAACGAGACTGCACAAAATAAATGGCAAAAGGTGTGCAAGTGTGTGTGTGTGTGTGTGTGTGTGTGTGTGTGTGTGTGTGTGTGTGTGTGTGTGTGTGTGTGTGTGTGTGTGTGTGTGTGTGTGTGTGTGTGCAAGTGTGTGCAAGTGTGAGTGTGCAAGTGTGTGTGTGTGTGTGTGTGTGTGTGTGTGTGTGTGTGTGTGTGTGTGTGTGTGTGTGTGTGTGTGTGTGTGTGTGTGTGTGCAAGTGTGTGTGTGTGTGTGTGTGTGTGTGTGTGTGTGTGTGTGTGTGTGTGTGTGTGTGTGTGTGTGTGTGTGTGTGTGTGTGTGTGT
>OX465036.1:1345413-1485572 GCA_949841015.1 Aplysina aerophoba | reverse complement strand
GATACTCTTCTCCCCCACAAATGTACGGCCTCCCCAAGGTGCACAAAGAGGGCACACCCATGAGGCCAATAGTGTCAGCCATTGGCTCCCCCTCTTACAACCTTGCCAAGGAGTTGGCTCGCATCCTAACCCCCTTGGCAGGGAACACTCCACACACCGTAAGGAACTCGGCAGCATTTGTGGACCGAATAAGAAGCTTGGAGATGGAGCCACAGGACCGACTAGTAAGCTTCGATGTCACTAACCTATTTCCACAAGTGCCCATAGATGAAGCCCTGAAGGTGATTGAGGAACGTTTGGCAACAGATGGATCCCTGGGGGAACGTACCAGCATCCCAGCACCCCAACTGGTTGAGCTCACTGAACTCTGTTTAAGGACAACCTACTTCAAGTTCCTAGACACTTTCTACGAGCAGACGGATGGGGCAGCCATGGGGTCCCCTCTCTCACCAATCGTTGCCAATCTATACATGGAGCATCTGGAGCAGGCTGCCCTACAGACAACAATGTTACCACCAAAGCTTTGGCTTCGATATGTTGACGACACTTTTGTGGTCTGGCCACATGGACAAGAGGAACTGAACCGTTTCCATGAGCACCTCAACAGACAACACCCGAACATCAAGTTCACTGTTGAGGTGGAGAAGGACAACAAGCTAGCATTCCTCGATGTACATGTGACCAGAAATGACACCAAGCTGAACACCGGTGTCTATCGCAAACCGACCCACACCAACCGCTACATCCCCTTTCACTCCCATCACCACCCAAGAATGGTTACGGGTGTGTTACGGTGTATGCGAGACAGGGCCAACCGGATCTGCGACTCCACTTCCAAGACTACCGAACTTCAACTCCTCCAGGAGGTTTTCCAGGCCAACGGTTTCCCTGAGGACCTGGTGAGGAAAACGCTCTCACAGAAACCCTCTCTTCCCCCTGTGGAATCCCCCTCCCCCCCTGATGTAGAACCACCCAAAATCCTCCGTCTACCGTACGTTAGAGGCGTCAGTGAAGTGATAGAGAGAGTGTGTGCCCCCTTAGGACTCAAAGCCGCATTCAAGCCAATGAGAACCCTAAGACAGTGCCTGACGAGAGTAAAGACCACTACCCCACAAGACAGGAGGAAAGGAGTGGTGTATGAAGTCCCCTGCAAGCAATGTGACAAACGTTACATCGGGGAGACCAAGAGGACTCTAAAGGTCAGGCTTGGGGAACACAAACAGGCGGTGAAGAGGGGAGACCCCAAGAATGGGATCGCTGTCCATACCCATGTGTCTAACCACACCATTGACTGGGATGAGGCCAAAGTCAGAATCAGTGTCTCTGGATACTGGCAGCGGAGAGCGACCGAGGCCATCTTCATCAAGAAGAGTGGAGAGACCATGAACCTGGACAGTGGCCTACAGCTTCCAACAATGTGGAACCCTATCCTCGATCCACCATAAACCAGTACAAGTACAGGTCATCACTATTTTATTTTTATTTTTATTTTATTATTATTTTTATTTTATTTTACCTTATTCTATTTTATTTTTATTTTTATTTTATTTATTTTACTTTATTTATCATTTATTTTATAACATTTATTATTTCACTTTATTATTATTATTTTATTTTTTACTCATGACCTGTCACCCAATTCCCGCCTCTGACATCACATGTTGCTGTATATAAGTGGACTTTTCCCTCCTATTCTTCAGTTTTGTAACTGACGAAGACCTTCGCGGTCGAAACGTCTTACTTGTTGGAACTATTGCTACGTGTTAGCTCAATATCTCTCTGGTTCTAGTACGTATGAATATGATTATTACATAGTTAATATCTGATATGTTATAGAGCCAATATTACCAATTTTGATTTATGGAATTAAACATTTCACAGCAATCATAAGCCCCGTACTTTTAACTTGAGCACATTGGCTGGGATCCAAAGTGTGATTGTCTTCCCATTTTTGGCACATGCATCGTTAATATCCCAAATGCATAAGCGATTTTTGCTTTCTTGAAGATCTGTGCTGGCTCAGATATATTTCACTCTTCAATCCCTAAGACTTCACAATTTTATATAATTATATAGACATGGTACAGTAGTCCCTTACTGATCGATGATAACTTCCTTCATTGCAATTCCATACACAGTAGGCAACAATGATCAGAGTGCCATACAGCAATAGTAGCACAGCACACACATTAGGCACATCACTTTATGCGCCAGCATAATAATAATAGATATGGACATATGTAGACATGCTCAGATACACCCTGTAACAAGATGCATTAGACTATCTTTTATATGATAGAACAAAGTCTGCATTAAGGCTGCATGGTGGTATTGGTACATCTTTATATGGACAACCACACACATACCTAAAATGGAATACTGGTCCAGACAGACAGACTGCCTCATGCATTAGTTGAAGAAGTACATGTGCATTTGACTGGAGTGTGGGGCAGCCAAGTAACCCCCTGGCTGCTAGCCTGCAAGTCCCATTAAATCACTTAAGCCAGCTAAGTGTCTGTTCCCTAAGTGCTCTAGGGCTGGTCACGTCTCTCTGTGTGTGTGTGTGTGTCTGTACCACTGGTACTTCCCAGATCCTAGGTGCTGTGCCATTGCACTAACCAGCTAGCTACAGTGCCATTTTTACATCACTCGTCAGTTCTGTTTGAGTCATTGTACGTTTTTCATCGGCATGCACCATCAACTTTCTCAGACCCGTATAGACCACAATCCCCCTTGTAAGGGTATGGGACCTATGTAGGTTTCGCTTATTTGTCACGCATGATTTCAAACCCAGCAAAAATTGCCTCAGGGTCCGTACAGATATACACATCAAGGAGCACACTACGTACATAGACTGAGGTTGATGGGGAACCTTCTTGTGACTACACTAGCCAAGAAATTGAATGGACCAATTCAATTCAGTGGTCAAAGCAGATGTTTCGGGCTGCGATCGGTCCATTCCATTTTCCAGCTAGTTTAGTTACAAGAAGGATCCTGTCACACCAGAACCTAGCCACACAGAACTTCTGAAGTAGACATTGAGGTTCATAAAAATCCAATCATACATGTAATAGGATGTACATATTCTTACTTCACTTGTGTTTTTTCATGTTTGAGGGTGTTCAGTTGGTGTTGGCTGGTTACTGTGGGAAGGCTAGCAGGGCCCTATTCATGTATACATATGTCAGAGGTATGCCCTAATCAGATTCACGAAACCTTGCAGGTCAAATGGGACAGTCAGGTTGGTATTAGTGCAACTCATTATGGAGCAATCACGACACATACTATATCCACACAAAGTGCACAGAGACAGTCTTGGCAGTCATCTTATCTCTAATCCAGTATTGACAGGTGCCAAAGAGGGCTTTACAGTCAGAGTGATTGACTCTCTTTTAGTTATTGGTACATCTAAGCTGCATAATGTCCTAATTGAGTTGATACGCCTCACTGACACAGCCCTACAAGCTGCCTAGGGTGTGTCCACACCTAAACCACTAATGGGCTAGTGACCACATCGCATGGTTGCACAGCAACAACGCATGGTTGCACAGCCGCATGGGTATATAGTACCTATTGTAGCAGTGTACTTATATAATATTGTAGCAGTGCACTTATATAATATTGTGGCAGTGACATATAGTAGCAGTGCATTTAAATATTCTAGCACTGTATTTATTATTATACTGTAGCAGTTCACTTTTGTACTGTAGCAGTGCACTTGGTGTGTATGTAATTATCTACGTATATATATTATACATATATATATTTGTTGCATGACGCAGCCATACATCAAAGCAAGCAACCATGGGTAAACCTGGGATAACACGTACTGAGGGTTAGTTAACAACCTGGGGTTTTTAAGTTATCACCCTGCGGGGTTAGTTATCACCCTGTGGGGTTAGTTATCGACTGCTGCTTCAAAATGGGCTCTAAAATATCTGCACCAATCACCTATTCAGACCATTCTGTATTGCAAATGGTTGTCTTTGGTTGATATCCTGCTTGAAGGTCTTCGGAATCATCGTTTGTTATGGTGAAGTCAAACCTGGACGACTTTGCAGGACCCGAACAGTCGTTCTTCGCAGAGCACTTCAGCAAATCACTTGTTCACGGGACAGAATAAAGTATTTGCAAATAGCTATAGTAACTGCATGCATACCTGTCCCAAGCAACATAGATTAGTGTGGGTAGGAGGAGTGGATGCTTTGGCAGTATAAGGGCAAGTTTACAGAGGAAGAACAACACATGGACCATGGAGATAAGCACTCTAAGAGGATAATTGGCCCACGTTTATAGTGGTTTGAATGGAAGAATCAATTACACCTGCATTCATATGCAATAGTTTTACAGAAGCTTCGGTGGGGATTTTACAGAACAGTGCATTATAGAAGACTGGGCATATATATATGACTGGCACAAATACAGAGGCCACTGGCTTCTATTTGTACAAATACATTATAACATTCCTAGCCAAACCACAACAATGAGTATCAGTCATTATACAGGGTTAGTTTGAGGTGAGGTGATAGCTTCTATCTTTGCATCACTTTTGCAAGCAATTAATACTCTAATCACTGTTGTGAAATCTCCTACAGCACCAGCCACTATTGGCACATGCACTATGGTCAGTCGTACATGCAAGTCATGAGACATTCATACCCGCTTTGACTGTGTGAGCCCTAAGGCATTGGGATAAACCACACAACTCTGATGTAGCTGCATTACAATAGCCAGGAGAGCAGCATATGTACGTGTGCATGGCAGGGCTTGTTCCACACCAATTCACACCCAACAATACAGGTCACACCAGAGGTCAAAGGGTCAAATAAGTGCTATGTGGGAGACCCCACTTAGTGTGACTCTCTAGTCAGCCCACAAGTCATGCATTGTATCATCCTGTGACCTCCTCACTGGAGTCACACTGCTTGAGATGGGTGCAGCAGCCTGAACTACTACTGCTTCCATCATCAGACGACCAGCAGAGAATCCCATCCACTGGCAATACTGATGAATAGAATTTGACCTTTAATGGTGGGACTGTTCTTCACAGCTAAAAAGGAAGTTACATTGCTGTCTGATGCAAGAGTTTGTACTCTCTTGCACAGGTGCTGTTTTCCTTTTCAGTGCTTCAGATACACTCTGCATCCAGTTTGAGCAGATTGCAGAAGCTGCATTCACACAGGCACTAGCCATAGAGCAGCATTCTGCCTGCGTCTGGTCAGTAACGTCAATTCAAAGGTCACGAAAAGAAGGAAGAGATGGTTCTTATTACAATAGCTTTGGATGTGTCCATCTGGTGTGAAATAGACAAATTCAGGGTTGAAGAAGGAGGTGAATACGTTTGCTGCTAAGAACATGTAAGCGTTTCTCGAAATACCCTGCTTCTCTTGGCAGGAGTGCCTAACCTCAATTGAATGCAGATAGTATTTGAATTCAACCCAAATACAGGTGCTGGTACGAAGGGTGCAATCTAGTTTACAGCACCAGTGTGAACGGAGACACGGGAACACCACACACACACATAAAACAGTATACACATTTTACTATATGCTATCTGGCAATATTGTTGAAGTCACCACACATGGTAGGCACAGTGGCTGTCACTACCTGATGGAGTGACCACAGACATACCACAGAGCTGTGCAGGCACACCTTCTGTAGCCTATAATGGACAGCTGCTGTGTATCACCCCATGCTTTGGGAATAACAGGAACCAGCAAATTGAATTAGGTTGTGCTCTGGATTGTTCCATGGCTTGAAGCCTTGTACATGCCTGCTTACAGCAAACAACATGCAATCAAATGACATTAGGCACAGCAGCTTCGGTTCCTAATGAAGCAGCTTATGCGCCCTAATGACACCCAAGGACATGTAGCAAGCATCATGACGGCACAGCACAAGGACCATCTGCAACATGACTGGTGCGACGGGAGCACGAGGAGATTAGACAACTTCCCACGTATCTATACACGTACTACATCACCAGGGTGGTTATAAAAACAGTAGTCTCATGTGCCAGCTGTTGAGGGGAACGGGGACCTTTAGTCTCATCCATATTTGCAATAACGCTAAGCAACTGGTGCACACTTGATACTACGCACATGTACCACCACTGTCATCTGTATGTGGTGTGCACTCAGCTCATTACATCATTGCTCAACCACACCATGTCCACATCATATGTACCACTATATGCAAAGAGAACTAGTACGGCTAGCTATCTACAAAAAGTAACAACATTAAAAGTGTCCAAGCAGATATCATGAATTTCGCTGAAAGTTGAATCGATGTCATTACAAGTGTCACTGAAGCCACATTATACAACAAATCACAATTACTACATAGTCACCTTTGCTTGGTCTTATTTTCGCTGCATACTAAAGGTGAGACACATACATATACATATATATATATATACATGTATAGAGGTGTGAACAATAGGGGTGGTCTAACTGAGCTGTGAGGAATATAACACCTGCACATTTGTAGGCCACTAGCTAGTTGGGCCACATGACTGGACCATATCATGCCACTGACAAGCTAACAACTGGCCACTCCCAACTGGCCACTGACAACTGGCCACTGACAACTGGCCAATGGGAAACACACAAATTCAATTATACACACTGGGTTGCAAACTGGCAGCCCCTGCAACCCATACAGCTGCAAGCCAACAATATGCAGTTACCAGGTATCACCTTCTGAAACCATGCATGTTGAAGGAATCCTCAAGAGAGTGTCTAGCTGACAATTATCTGCAAGGCCTAACTGACTGATGGACTTTTTCTTACTAAAGAGGAACAGCAGGGCAGTACTAAACAATAGGCCTGCACTGACTATGCAAAGGTCACTTAAATGGTCTAAGCACACAGTTCTCTAATAGTTATGTCTATACATTTACATAAAATGTGTGTGTTTCCTTTGATGTGGGTGGGTCGATAAACATCCTTATCAGCATGACCACAGGTGGATAAGACATTTATCAAGCTGGGGCTCTTATGACAATGTTGGCTCTTATATATCTATAATTAAAAGCCAGTTAAAAGAAAGAGTTCTCCTTTTTCTGCTCTGTTCTGTTTGTTTTTGGTCTGTGGCCACCCAACCCCCTTTGCCGCAACACATCATCATCACTTGTAATTGGCTCTGCTTTCTTCACATAGCCGCTGCATTTCCGGGTCGAGAACCTGATGCACTTAAAAAACGTGCATCCGTCAATATATTTAAGCATCTGGCCGCTCCACGAAGCCGCCACTGAAGACCCTTTAGCGGGCCACATTGCTTCTCGTAGTCGTGCGACGTAGCCAACAACAGAAAGTCTTCCTCTTGCTCTTTCAGAAGTGCCTCAGACGTCTGTAAGAGCGGTTCATCCTCCCAATGGGTCCAGTAAGGATGATACAAGTAAGATCTTCAGCAGTTCAGATGCATTCAGAGAAACCAAAGCAATGCAAAATCTCTCAGGATTCTCCACATTCTTCCATTGTGATACGTAGTGGCTGCGAAGGGAGTTGCAAGTCGCTGCTCCCAAGTTCTCCAGGAGCTTCAGAGTCAGCAATTTGAGAAGTTCTTGAAGCAGCAGGTCTTCCATCAGGATTGGTGTGAGCCCCGCATTCCATTAAAACTAATTCCATTCAAACTAAACGCCCACGCCCTCAGTGTGTGTGATATTGTCATTGAATTAAGTGTCAGTTAGGATGTGATTTATTGCCCTCTGCCTCATACAATAACGGATACATACCTTGGTGAAGTTCAAGAAAAATTGCCAGATCGAAATCACACAATGATATGCACATGTCCACACATCACCATATTATCCAGTCTACCTATCCAGTGCCTTTTGAATCACAACACACACAACCAACACCAGCAATGATCTTGTGCATGACCATCCACCACAAAATGTGCTTGCTAATTGGCCAACTACAAAATGCTGATACTGGATACTGTTACTACAAAGCAGCAGTGATATGATAATAGTAATGTGGTATGCCTTGTATGGATGCACTTAGCATGTGTGCTAATGTGCTAATGTGCTTGTCCCATATAGGTAAATGCACATTCTGCAGAATACCATTACACACAGAGCGACCAAGCAGGGCTGCCTTGTGATAACTAGTGAATTGACCTTGATGAGCATACAGGTAGCAGAACCAATCAACAACTGATTGCAGGATGTTTCAGCCACATAGGCTTTCGCCGATTGTGTGCAAAACTGTCGACAAAGGCCTACATGGCTGAAACATTCTGCAATGAGTTGTGATTGATTAATTCCGCTACGTACATACATGCTCATCAAGATCAAATTGATATATTTACAGACAATTCACGTCACAATATGTACACATACAGCGTCACTCCTCCCACCGCATTAGTGCCGTGCTTTATGCAATGGGCACACCAATTGCACAACTTGTAACTGAGCATCACTCAACATTTCAGCATTTTCATTACATGGGTTTGTCATGTAACTCTGTGTATGACATAATGACTGTAGGTCAAAATGGAGTGCAGACCACCAGCCTCACTGCTGTGGCTTCCCATGTAAGTATGCCATTGGCAGCAAGTCCAGGACACACTCAACTGCTCAGCCAGCCATCAACAAGAGACATACACATGTATATAGAGGGCTTATCTGCTCCATGTGAAGCTCGGACCGTGTCAGCGTAAGAAAATTCATTGTCCAACTAGCTATGGAAGCTATACAAACACTAGCATAACAAGTTGATAGGCTGTGGCTGCTTCCCCCACGAATGATAATTCAATTATATAGCACGCTTGTACAGTGAACAGTTTTGCCCATTGCTTGCTCAATCAGCCACCACAGCACACAAAATATTAGTATAGCAAGCAAGCTCACCCACACTGATTTGTTTGCTTCCCACACACAGCCTGCCAGGTAACAGTTTGTTACAATCCACCTTACATAAACATTGATACAGAAAGTTTGTTCAGGCTATTAGCTCCTACACACAACATGAATAATTCATACACTACTGGTCACTTTCAAAGGGGACTGTGTATACTGTAAGGTCTCCCAGCCAACATCTTGGATACACTGAAGATATGATTGATAGATACAGACCACCCAGCTCTGTCACCTGTCCAGCATGACACAGAATGGTCAGATCACCTCCAAAGGAACAAATAGCATTGGCCACTAAAATTGTGTGTGCATACAGAACATCTGGGTGCAGGTTGTACTATGATGTCGTTTCAGCTGTTGTCGTGTAAGTGCATGACCCTGAAAATACAGCAGGACCAAGTTCCTTCCTGCTCTGCAGTGAAAGGTACTGCTAGTAAAGAACTGACACAGTATCAGATATGTGCCTTGCAATCTGAAATTAATTAAAATCACAGTGATTCCATCTGTGACTGCACTTTCTCATCACCCTCAGGAAGTCAGTGGGAACCAATTTACAATCAATCTATAGTACTACTGTGGAGAAGCAGCTACTGAGCCAGCAGATGAACTGTAGTAGGATGAAGGAACAAGGTGGGCATGTAAATCTGAATAATAGTTGTCAGAGTCAACTCTTGATCGCGACTCTGGAGTGTTTTGTAACTGACGAAGATCTTTGCGGCAGTAACGTCTTACTTACACCTAAATTGTTGCTACGTGTAAGTTCAACATCACTCTAGATCTATGCATACCGTAGAAAGACTGCAAGACTAGCAAGACTGGAGTCAAAACAAAATACCAGAGCAATGCCAAACATATGCAAGTCCTTAGCAGAAGTTCCGATATATCAGTGATGGAGGGAATGAACTACTTACACACTTCAACATTGTGTAGCACTAAAACGTCAATGCACACATACATATAGGCACTATGGGTGCGCAATAGCGCAGTATACTACAGAGTATAGACTAGCCAACCCTGTAATGCAAAAGGAGCTAATGCCACCCAAACACTAGGTACTTGCAGTATAATACAGGCATTTACAGTATACTGATGTATAAAACAATTTTGTTAGAATCCATAGCAATACATACTGCCCACTCGCCCACGGCAACAAGTACTATATTATGGTATATTGTGGTATATTATGGTATATTATGGTATATTGTGGTTACTTGTACACTATCAAGCAGCTCAGGTTACAGGTCAGAGACACAGAGGAAGGTGGCTGGCTTCAGGATGTTACTACACCATACTGTTTTGAATTGCATGATGCTATATTCCCATTAAACAGTATACAACAAGGGTTAGTTTGTATGAGAGTAGGACGGGGTCTTGAATCACGTCAACTACATCACCTTAAACACAAGGTAGACAACTACACGTGGTACAGGACAAGGAAGAAACAGTAAAACTGGCAGCCACCTGACCAAGGCCAGCGAGCTTCTGACAGCCATTTTCCTTTCCTCCTCGTCCCATTCCACATTGAGTCCTCAACCTTGTCTTTCACTTACATTACATGGTACACAGTCCATCTCCATTTCAGCAAATTACAAGCTACCATGCAGGGTATGTCATTCATGTCTGTCATGGTACATGTTGCATTGCATGTCGTCCACAGTGTGCATGGAACGTTTGTCAAAACACACCTGGGAGAGGGCATGAGAAGGAAACCTTACAGTACACTCCACTTCATTCCACCTGAGGGTGTGGAGACTGTCACCTCGACTGTCCAGAGACATTCATCACATCTGAGTGGGGTAGGGATAAAGCACTGTCACCATGCACAACATGCAATGGATTATGCAGCATACAAGAATACCTTAACTGGGATTCCATGCTCCAGTGAGATCTTCCGCCTTACGAAGACGATGTCTGCCCTCTTAAGGAACTTGCGGATAATGAAGAGTGGGAGGAATACGTGTGCACCAATCGCTGGAATGTGAGCCAGCCTTTCTTTGTCGTAATAGCCGTGAACTTTCTCAAGTGTACTCCGCGCGCACACCATGAAAAGGCAACACTACAGATTAACTACATTGTGATGTCCTCTTGCGATGCGTCCGCTGGGGTCCACCATGAGTCTCTTGATGATCGGTGCAACCAGCTCAGCATTACGTACGTCGAATGGGCATGATCTGTTTCGTCATCAGTGACGTCATGAAGTCACGCCCCCTAGAAGATTGCAATATAAATTAACGGCTTCGCTCACACGTTCACCCAGCGGTCTGGCTTTGCTAGTGTTCGCTAGCAGTGCGTAGACAGTATCGAGGTTCCTTCATTGTCTATGCCAGCACTCAGGGTGCCCTCTACATCAGATTGTGCAGACGGAGTACCACGACAATGAAGGCAATATTGGCGGTGGTAGCAGTTCTGCTTGCAGTGACGCATGTAGGAGATACCCGTGAGCCAATTGTTGCCGTGTGTGTCTTTGTATCTTTCATATTTTATCATCACCTTATTATTCTGTGCTACTATGATGTTTGTGTTTGTGTATTCTGCAATGAAACTGCTAGGCACCTTGGGAGAATAGCTGCGTAGGTTCCTAACCAGCAGTAGCGATAACACGCGTGAGCTCGCTGCCGCAGGCCCTCTTTTCTTGAAATGAAAGACGACTTGAGAGCAATAGGCTGCATCTATCTGCTCACCACGTGTAGATTTGTGCGTCGTCGTTTGCTTGCCGCATCGTCCGCTTCTCCGGCACTCGTGGCTGGGATTTCGAACACGTGCACTGAATTTGTGTTTGGTGATGGCTACTACAGTATGGACTGCATATATGGTGAAGAATGAAAAGCAGCTGCTGCATTGGTAAACTGTGCACTTTTGGTGGTGTATAGTGAACACAGTGAATCTAGCTAGCTAAGGAGTATTTTGTCAAATCATAATACAGAGCAGCTACGTTTGTTATAACTTAGGTTCTGTGGTATCAGTTAGAGCTGGTGAGTTTGGCTATTATAGCTTCCAAGTAGCTATGAACTCAAATGATAACCCAGTAGCTATGTCAAATGTGACATTATGCTCGTGTTATCTGTATAAAAACAAGTGAGTTACTTGACAGGGTAGTGAAATGCTATAAAACTAATATTACTCTGTGCGCAATAGCACAAGGTAACTGCATTATTTCAATGACTTCACACACTGATGCTATGATGTATTGTTGTGTCCGTACATTAGGGGAGTTAATGAACACTGACTACATGTGAATTGTTGTGTTCACGTTAAGGGACTTAATGGACGGCGACGGTAAAGGGTTCTTCTGTATGTAACGCACTTGTACCGGGACACTGTATGACAGTAAATAACTCAGGTACAGGCAGCCACTCAAGACTGCTACAGAGATCAACTTATATAAGAGATTGTCACAGAATGTTCTAGACATAGACAGCAAGGTTTTCAACCCGTTTCTAGCTGGTGCAGAAGAACCAATTTATCGTTCATGCAACAGCCAGCAGAAAGCCCCTGCTTCACTCCTACATGTGAATGTGCACATGTGCTTACTGTCTTTGCACAAGAGTGATATCACAGAGCTGCTCTGACAACCTAATTCATTTTAATTGCACAATTGGGTATCTGGATGCCAGCTCAGCAAAGTAATATGAATGCAACACATAGTAATTGGATGCTGTACACATTCTAGTGTTAGCTAGGTTGTAGAAAGACCTGCATAGCTACTCTGTAGGACAATCTAAGCAGCTGCATTATGAGAATTGGGGATCCTCGGTAATCTCTTTACATGACATTGCCCAACAAGTGTCTGGCTAGTGGAGTGTTTCCAATTCGCATAAAGTTTGCATTTTCAGCAAAATGCTCACAGACTCCATTCTTGAAGCAGTATTCATACTTTTAGCACAGCCTTACCTAGAATAATTGTGTCCTCCATCACTCCTTTCCATGGACCTAGTGACTGACTTAACAAGGAGGGGGGTGCATTCTAGAGCATATAAAGCACATGGTATACTGTTCAAAATTGACAAGACGTTTCAGCCCCAATAGGGCCGTCAGTGTCAGTCACTGTCCTTTAGGCAGCCCAGCATGGATTCAAGGCTAGCCCTGGTTAGATTTCAAGGTGCCAGATGACGGACTTGTTGCTTAACTGTACATTTATTCATCACCATTGCGAACAGTAGTTACAAGTGCCAATTAAAATTATTACCACTGACTGCAGACGCATACCATGATGTCATTTGCAGATAGGCCAGCTTGTTGGATTGGTACTCTCAAGTCCGTTTCAGCTGCTACACACTACGGAGCTATAGCTGGATTATTTCTTGAAATGGTGTATTTCGATAAGCAAATGTGATGTGTTCTACACTATCTCTGTCATTTATTTACTCTGGAGATAGTGAGGCCCTCGTGTAACCCTAATTATATGGTTGGCATTAGTTAGGAGAATTATAAATCTGCAAGGGCGTAACTCCACTGCATTCTCAGCAATGTGAAGAGGTCAATACCTCACACAATAGTCCTGGGTAGTGTGCAGAACCGCATGAAGCTCAGCAATATCTCAATCAGGGAATACATTAGGAAAGTGGAGTCTTAGCTAATTGAGGACTGGAAAGCCCTAATGGAAGTACCTCGGGCCTGTCATATGAACTACATGTACTGTATATGCCTCCAAAGAGGAGGTTCTAGTGGATAGTGACACAATAATGGAATCATACTTAGTGTTAAAAGGAGGGTATTGAATGTGTTTGTCAGATCTAGAAGGCCAGCCTTGTCCGAGTGCACATTATGTGGTAGTCGCTGGCTAAAGAGGCCTGCCTGGTGTGTTGGAAACATGGCAGAAATGGGATGATGCATGCATGATATTAACATTCACTCTCAAGTGATTATATTCACATCACTGACGACTCTTGAGGCATCAAGCCGTGAGATGCCTGCAGGATGTCATTGCTGTCAGCCAGACACTGAAGTCCTGATCAGAACAGTTGCCAGGCACCGACTGCTCACCAGTCATTTGATCCCTATTCCATAGTTAAGATAATCTGCAGCTGGGTGCCTGGGCAGTGTAGGTTTCCAGAGTAGAAGCCAAAAGAGTTGTAGTAAACAGCCACAGCCATGTAAAGGGCAAGCCCACCAGAAGGAGTCTCTTACGTCATAGGTCCTATTCTCTGGTGGCTAGGGACCCACCAAAAGGAGTCTCTTATGTCATAGGTTGCCATAGGTCCTACTCTCTGGTGGCTAGGGACCCACGTTTGGAGGGGCAATCTTCAGCATCCCCATGGCAGTAAGGACATGGGTGCACTCCTTATTTGGTTGTTGACAAGACTACAGTTCAATGTGCTTGGTCACATAGGCTACAGCTGTGGCAACAGAGGGACGGACCACTACGTAGGTCCATTATCGTCTGCTGAAGAGAAAGAGAGCATTGCTGTTAGATGGCAAGCATGGTCAAAGAATCTGTGAGATACTGGCTTCGTGATGCATGTGGGAGTCATGTTAGGAGCTGCAAAAGTTGCTGATGACCAGGGTAAGACTCTCCCTGTTTGGTGATCCTACCTCTCTTGCCTTCATGCCAGTCTTCCCTGCACTTCCCCCTGCCTGTGCGTCGTCACTCTCTGGTTATCTGTACTTCGACGCATGTTTTTAACAAAACCTCTTCTGCTTTCTCATTCAGCTCCTTCCTGTCATCTCTTCTATGCTCTAGTATTCTGTAGCACTACATCATTCACTTCTCTCCAGTATTTGCTTTCTAATGCTATAAAGTCCTGGGCATCAAGGGAATTGTGCATATCTTTACTCACTCGGGACCACCCTTGCAAGAAACTTACAACCTTTTAGGACTCTTTCTCCTGCATGCCATATTTGGTTGGAAATGATCTCTCACAAGCCGAATTTCACACGTTTTGCTGTTCCTGTGTATTTGCGGCAACTACCAAGTTCTCACCTGTGCTATCTTTAAGTGCACTCCATTTCATCCAAATATTGTGCATGTAATTTTATATGGCACTGAATAGACTCAATGCACAAATTGGGTCCAAGAAGATTCTGTCTTGCAATAATGTTGTGTGAAGGTGTTCGAGTTCACTCTATTTAGCAAGAAAGACATGCTGTCAGAATCTCTAAAACTGGCATTCGTAGATACTTCCTTAGTGAAGAAATAAGGCACACACGCACTTCATTGAGGTGTTTCTTGTTTAAAACAGGTTATCATTGAGACTGACTGTCTACTGTTGTTCTGGATATCTTTAACTCTGATTCTAATGGGTATTTAAGCCAATCAGATTCAAAGATAAAGGAGCACCTGCATAATACCAAAGGGTAGCCTTACTAAGGTCAATCAGCAAGTTACATAAAACCACCTTTTGAGTAGATTAGGAGCGTACAACAGTATGTATGTAACTCATTGCCAGTGAGTCATGGTTGAGTTACAGATACAGTACTGCGTACATCCGTATGTATGTGTGTGTCTGTTTTAGTGGTGCATATTAATGTTGTGCTTCACATTGAATTTGTAGATAATGTGACAATCACCGAGTCTACCTACAATGTGAGGGAAGGAAGCTGCATCGATGTCACCGTGCAAACAACTCTAGTACATGATTTCAACTCCACTGTCTTTTTGATCATAGCAGATGGTGAGTGCCAATCAGTTATGGACAGTATCACTGTGCATTCGATGCTACTGCTATGTTGTGTGCCTTGCTGCAGCAATGAATCAACAGTATTAGCCAATGTTGTATCCCAATTGCATAACCATAGCCAGTTTTGACATCCATCTATCCTGCAGGTGGTGAAGATTTTGAAGTTGCCAACACCACAGTGAACTTCCCAGCTAGGGAAAATGTCTCCCTCGTTTCTCTTTGCACCAAGGATGATGAGATTGTTGAGCTCCCAGAGAACTTCACTCTTTATATTGAGGTCGAACACGATACTTTCCACCATGGTGTTGTCCAATTGGAAAATGCCACGATTTTCCTTGAAGATAACGACAGTGAGTGTAGTTCCAACACACAATTCTTCACCAAGCACCCTCCAGACCCTACCAATCTCTATAGATTTGAGTGTGAACACATGGAGTGCCTGTAACACTGGTATATTATACTGTACCTAAGTAGTTGCCTAGCTACCACATTGTAGATAAGGCATCGTATACCCTCATTCATACAGATGGAATTGTCAGTTTCAGTCCTCAGAACTACAGTATTCCTGAGGGTACTGATGCTGAGCTTACCATTGTGCTTGACAAAGCATTTGCAATAGATTTAACATTCAATGTGACTACCAAGGATGACACAGCTACATGTGAGTGAAAGGTAGTGCTTCTGGAGAGCATGCTGTGCAATGCTGCTGCAAATGTATGCCTCCACTCCACCTTTTTACAGCTCCCGATGACTATACTGGTGGCCACTACAGTGTCACTATTCCAGCACTTAAGAAGGAAGGCAAAGTGTCAGTGTTGACTGCTAAAAATGAAACCCTGGAACCTGACGAACACTTCATAGCCACTCTCCACACGCCTGAGCATCCAAGACTGTCCACTGGTTTAACCACTGCAGTTATTACCATTAACGACAGAACAAGTGGGTTAATACCAAAGCGGCTTCATATGTGTTAGCTGCTTGTGACCCATTATGCCCAATACCCTGCTTTACTGGTTACAGTGCACTAATTTGAGACCATTTTAGCTGTTATTCTGATCAGCAGAAGACCTGTGTCATTCCTGTATTGATGGCACTCAGTTTTAAATTGTGAAATTATCACAGATGTAGGATAGTGGGTATTTTCCAGGCATCAACATGTGAAATCTTTTGGTTTTGCACTATCAACAACAACAAGACAACAATAGAATTTAGGTTCTACGAGTCCCAATTGCAGTGCTGTCACTATAGCCAGACCCTACCTTTGCTTGCCATTGAACTTGAAGGTAGGGGCTGTTACGTGAGAGTATACTACACTAAAGCTGCTACAATGTATTGACGGCCACAGGTCATTATTTAACCTCGTGTACATTGACCTATCTTGGCCATTAGTATTGTAACAGTGCGACACTGTGGAAAACAAACTGTCCCCCCTTTCACACGGGCACCGCGATCCGGGTTCGAACCCGGATCGACTCGGATCGACCCCGGTTACGTTCACACGGGCAGCAACATTCTTGTGGGTTAATGATGTCACCCCAGAGATAAACAAATGGCGACGCTGCGTTCATTAGTGCAAATTTAGATGGCGGCAACGGCAATGATTGTGCTTTTCCTTTGTTTCGGACTATTGTCCATGGCGTGGATCAGGCAGCGTCGCAGGATGCGTTTCAGGAGAAGGAGAAGGCGACCGTGCGCTGAAAGCCTTGCCTTGCTAGGTCTTTTCGGCAATCGTGCGGAAGACGTTGTCGTTCCGCACTGCACCCCGACGCTGGCTCTGAATCCTCTCCTCGCTCCATATCTGCAACAGCAGCTTCGTCTCGCGATCGCTCCACGTTCGTCCTTTCTCCGCCATTTCCTCACACTTGAGATACGGTTATGACGTAATCGGATCGTGATACCGGATCGAAACCCTGCTCCACTGCCGGATCTGTAACCCGGGTTCGATCCGGATCGAACCCAGATCGAACCCGGGTTAATGTGCTCGTGTGAACGCCAAAACCCGGATATAACCCGGATCGCGGTGCCCGTGTGAAAGAGGGGTGTGAGACCTGGGTGGCTGGGTAGGGCCACTTCACTGATTAAGGTGACAGTTGGCTACCAAAACGTCTCAACAAATGTCAATTTTGGCAAGTGTGCAACAAGTGCTACGTGAAAAGAATTATTCAAACTTTGGACACACGTGTGAAATGTTTGATGCTAGACCCATTAGTTGTGGCTTCTTTAGCCAATCTGAAAACCCATATCACATGTACCTACAGTACGTATGTACGTACGTATTATGGCAGTATGTTTCTCATTTGTAACCTTCAGTCCCTGTTGAGTTCAAGCAAGCCACTTATCATGTGACTGAAGGTCCAGGGGTGAAAGCCATCACCATCACCTTGAAAACAGTTGTACAGCGTGATTACGGTTTTGCTGTCGAAGTGTCCACACAGAGCGGAAGTGCTGGTGGTAAGTGCTCATTGGTTACATACAGACAAGGCTTTTTCGAATGACACTGCATCAGTGTGATATACAAACTGGAATAGTGTGTAGGGTGTCTTGCTGCATCTGTGAATAGCTACGTACGTATGTACATATTGATCCAGCCTGGCAGTCGCGCTGGCTTTTTTTGTAAACTGTTAACCACATTCAATCGCTTTCAGATGACGATTTCCAAGATGAAAACTTTTTGGTGAGCTTTCCAGATCAAGCAAAAGAAGCCGACTTTACTGTGACCATCTTCGATGATGACATTGCTGAGTGCTGTGAGGAGTTCTTCCTTATTCTTACGATCCGACCAAGTGCTGCTGGAATGGGTGTTATCGTAGGAGACCTAAGCAATGCCACAGTTATCATTAATGATACTGATTGTGAGTTTTACTGCAATACACTGTGCTCCATTGAATGAAGCCAATACCTTATAAAAAAAATTGTATAAATTTCTAAACCTAAAGGCTACATTTATGTAGTACCTATGCACAGCAAATTGTATTACATTCTAGTTAAATGTGCATATACCCTGTCATATCTGTCTTTATTCACACAGTTGCCGAGATAAATTTCAAGGATCAGACCTACTGGTTTGGTGAGGGAGAGACAGTCGATCTCACGATTGAACTTGACAAAGACTTCAGCTGTGGTCAGAGAGAAGTGTTCTGCATTCAGACCATAGATGGCACAGCTACAGGTAGTGCTCCACATGATTGTGCTGTGCAAGTCTGGTGATACCAACTTTTATTTGTTACTTCCACAATTGAGTGTCTCCATTCCTTTGTCGTAGCTGTCGAAGACTACGTTAGTGTCAACAAGTGCTTTACATTGGACCCTAACACAACCTATTCAGTGGAAACCATTACTGATGCAACACCAGAGACAAACGAATGCTTCAATGTCACGATTTATGTCCTTGAAGAGCCATGTGCTTCAAATGTCATACTTGGGAAGACGATCACGGCTACTGTTTGTCTGTGTGACAGTTCAAGTGAGTATGCAGTGATAAAACATAGTTGTTATGTGGCGTTCATTTGTGCAGTCCTGGACAACTACAGGTGCCTTGTATTCTGTTCAGTACTTCATTTTAGCTGCACTGAAGTGCACTGAAGTGCAGCTATGTGTGACTGCGTGTATAAATACATGTGGCTTACGTACCTGCTATATATAGAGCATTGTACGCTGGTGTCATACACGCAAGTGGCACCTTCATCAGTGTCCTCAGCAATGAACAGCAAAACTTGTAACATGTGTGTATTATTGGAAATTTGTTGATACAATCGTTACAACTTCCAATGTGCCTTAAATTATTCGCATAGACACCCCTGGCTACTTTGATGTACTCTTCCAAACTCATTTAAAGTAGAGTTTGTTGCTTGTGGCTATGCAGCTCTCGAACCACACAACCAACACAAACGTGGTTATTGCCAGTGCAATTACCAAGAAAAATTCCCATAATTGTGTGATTTGTCAACTGATCATCACTTTCTTTATTAAAATAATCTAATTGAAAGTCAATAACATTTTCTGCAACTCAAGTCAAACAGTGTTAGGAAAATCTATCTAGTTTGACTGTGAATGGCAGAGCTTTACCAAGCCTGGGAATATAGAACCTACATATACACATGTGTGCATAAAACTATGGCAGGGCACTTATATATCAACTTGCTTTGTTGAGCTGTGCACTTGAGTTGAAAATACTTGAAATCAGAGCAATCTTACCAAACTGGCCAATTGTAACGATTCTACAAGGCTCCTGTCATATCTTTCTGCACATGGTTATGTACATTACAGTGAAACCAAAGGTGATTGGAGCGTTAGCAACACTGTGGACTGGATAGCCCAGTAACACCTTCGTGGGACCCACCGCTGTAGAAATGGACTTGGCAGCTGTTGAATGCAAACCAGAAAACATACAAAATTGAACACATACCACTGCTATGATTTGGCCATTAGAAGGCGTCTTCAGTGCTGGGGAAATGTTTCCTTGTGCAAAGAACAATTGATTTCAGTATTAGCAACCCAAACTGGATAACTAATTGGTATTCACACTTTGACTTCTAAGCCCTAAGATGGCTGTCATCAGTTTACTGCAGCGTGGCCATTTCGGTATTTTTGTAAGCTCAGGAGTATTGTGATAGGCTTTGCTGTACCAATAGGAGCAGCACACTCGAAGAGGGAGTCTTTTCGTGTGAATAGAATGAGGTGTGGCGACAATTTCCGTAAGTTCAACGATGGTCAGTTGTTATTCTTCCCATATACCAAAGCGACAACATTGGTTTGGGTGCTGTCACCAATTATCAAGACAATATACAAGTACAATGTAGCCACAGCCTCCCCCACTGATGTTGCTTTTGCAAACTAAAGATGTTTGTTGAATGCCTTCTGCCACAAGGCATTGCTGCCTTCACGTTTGGCAGTTCCAACACCTCTAGGCCCCGCTTCCAAGAAGTTTGACGAGTTCGTAACGAGTGGTAAGACAAGCAGTGGTATGATTTCAACCTTGTGTTCCTGACCAAAGGGTTCACTGACCACTGACAAGCATCTTTTCCTACCTTGACCATCTACATTTCCTGCATAAGACACAAGAACGCATCGAGTCTGACCAGACCCAATCCTTTGTGATTGCACAATAATGGCAACAAGATAGGGGCCAGCGCACGAGACTAGGAACTTGTAGTACTGTAGTAGCAATGCATCGTCTGCCATAGTGCAGTCTATGTAGTGTTGTGCTGTCTTCAATCATACAGGGGCGACTATCCGTTTCAAGAATGCCTTCCACAATGTTTCTGAGGGGATGCAAGCCCGACTCGTTGTTGCTCTTGATGAGAGGGCTGAAAGAGACATAGACTTCACTGTGACTACCAGGGACGGCACTGCTGATTGTGAGTGGAGGAATGTGTTTCATCATACCTACCTATATATGTACGTATGTATATAGATGCTCTCCAATAATGGTGTCAGAATCTTTTATGTCCAAAAGTATGCCTCCATTCCACTGTTATAGCTCATGGTGAAATTGACTACTTCAGTGTCAATACTACATCCACTATTCCGGCTGGTACTTTGGAAGAGAGTGTGATGGTGAAAACACAAAAGAATAGACTTATGGATCCCCTTGAGTACTTCTTTGCTGATCTCAGTGTTTCTGGTGAATGTAAGAATGTGGATTTGGTGACAAAGACTGCAAAGATTACTATTGTGGACATATCAGGTGAGTTTGTAGGAGAGGTCACTGAGTTGGCTGTTAGTCTCGTTTGTGCACACTGCCACTATGGCAGCTGGTAGCTATATACAATGAAAACATTCATAGTAGAAGTTACCATCCCTAGCCATCATGTATTGCAGGAGTTCTCTCCTATCTTCACTAACAGTCTTCACCATTGCATTTGCTGTTGTGAAGCTGTGAGTAGTGTTGGTCACACTTTGTCTGCATATTCATATTTAATTCGTATGTTTGTATTTAATTAAAACTTCAGTTCTTGTGAGCTTGGGGAATGACAGCAACGAGACAGTTACCTATAATGTGGTGAAGGAAGACATGAACCACACTTGTGTAACTTTGAAGGCAGTTGGACCCAGCATTGAGACTGCCTTTGATGTCATTGTGGTCGCAACGGATGGCAGTGCTACATGTGGGTGCTTATTGTATGTACGTATACGTATATGTGTCTAAATTCAATGGGACAGTGCATGATTAAGTGCTCCAGTGTGAGCATTTTATGTTTATAAAGCCTCTCGAAGCTTGCATATTGACATTAATTATTGTACAGGATTTTATCCTGTTATAGGCGAAATTTCAAATAGCACACATAACTGGTGGTGCCAAAATTACGTAAATGTCACCGTCATGTAGTGAACATGTGCACGACATCTTATACAATTTGACGCTTTCTCAAGCCTGAAACAGCAGCTGTGTCTAAAGAAGTCTCAACTTGGATCTCTTCTTGTGAGGACTGCAATCATATGGATAGAAGTTTGTGCCTTCGGTAGAACCACGAAGAGTTGTAAAATGGCATCAGCATCCGGCACGATTTTCATGAGTAATGTTAATCGCAGAATTAACGAAATGGGCAGGACAAGACACATTGCGACTAAGCTCAGCAGCACCCAAGTTATTATGACGATGCTTCTCATTTACACTTCACTAAAGGTTTGCTTTCCACCCTAAAAGAGTTGAGTGTACGTAAAAGGTTAATAGACTAGAATTTAGTCCTTTCACATGTCAATAATTATACGTAAGAATGGTTCAACACATTGGCATGTAGGTTTAAACTTAAGTTCGGAGATGAACAAATGGTCATAGCTTGCAAACATCTCCAGACTGCTGAGATACCTTCTAATTTAAACACCCACCTTGTTGCTATCTCCCGTAACAAGTACAAACAATGAGAAAGTGAAAACTTTATTGTCTCCATCATAACTGCTAGCATCTTATTTTGCATCTACATACTGAGTAGGACAAAAACCCTACGTACATATGTGTGTCTTAAATGAACTTGCCCAGAACAACTTTTAAACTGGTTTAATCTTGGACATATGAATGGATGGTTTGAACCAGTGTGTCCAGTACTGTTCCTATTGCAAGGCATTTTCCAGCTCTATGCGTAAGTTCATACTGCACGATGCTCTCTTCTGCACTTTCATAGATATACGTACATGTATATAATGTGAAAGTATCCCATCGCAAATTTTGTACATATCTATATCGATGAAGTGTCTCCATGTGCTGTTGCAGCTATGTACTGGTCTATATACAGCCGTACCTCATCTGATGGAGAAAAAAGATGCAACATGGGCATCTTTGTAGTACAGTAATGATGTACCTTTCAGATGGTGCATCAGAATAGCCATTTATGGCACGCTGTATGCATTGTTAGATACACCTGCGTACACAATTTTGCTTCACATACAGATCCATCAGATTATGCTGCAAGGGAAGCCACAGCCACCTTCCTGCGAGGAGAAACAACAGCTAACGCTTGTATACCGATTGTTGATGATGAGGATCATGAATGTCTTGAATGGTTTACTCTTGAACTGAAGCTAACACAAGCAGCTTCTGACCTGTGTGCTGCCTTGTCATCGCCTGCCAAAGCACGTGTTCTTATTGAGGATAATGATGGTTAGTTTTCAATGGGTATCTATTCCCTATGTTACCCTGTTAGTAGTTATAACCCCATCATGTCTACTCTCTTTCATCCAGTTGTAGGTATTGATTTCGATCCACAAACCTACAATATAACTGAGGGTGATTTGGGTGAATTGAGCTTTTCTCTCAACAGAACATCTCAGACAAACATATCATTTATTGCAATGACTATGAATAGAACAGCTGGTGAGTGTAAGCTGTTATGGTTTCCAAAACTGATAGTTCTAACGTGCTTTGTTGTCTCCTCTTCTGACCCTTGTACACATAGATGGCTCTGACTATGTTGGTGGCAACTTTCCAGCCACAATTCATGCTGGTATGAAGAACGTCACCCTACCACTGGTAACCAAAGCAGATGTTCTTTTAGAAGGTATCGAGTTCCTGGAAGTGGTCATTGAACCGAATGGAACACAACCAAACTGTAGTGCAGTTGTAGGTGGCCCACCAGCCAATGTTTCTATCATTGATGGAACTGGTAAGAACATAATGGTGTGCAGAGACCACTAGTTCGATCACAGTAATGCACAACAATTGACTTCTCGCCTTATTTAATGAACCATAACAGGCAGACACATTTTGTGAGGAGGCACTACAGTGGTATCAGTTTGCACAGTATTAGCTATTTCTACATCTACACATATGTACATATGTACATTAAATATTGTAATTAGGTTGTATAACTGCATGCTCATTCCTCTTGATCTGTTCTGCTCGTTTTGTGCTTGCAGTCCCTGTGAAGTTCAGCGCTTCAGTCTACCACGTGTGCACAGTGAAAGGAAGACCTACTTCTGTTGTAATCACTTTGGAAGCCATGAAGGACCATAAATTTGACTTTACGGTTAAAGTGCATATCAGGGATGGAACAGCGAAGAGTATGTGAATGACCTGAATGGTTTTTACACTAGTATAAATTGTTGAGGATTTTGATCTTTCCTACCACAATGTAGGGAATTTAGACTATGATGAGAAACCTATGATCACGGAAAGATTTAGCATTCAACAGAAGAATGTCACCATTCCCATTGCCATTGTTGCTGGTGGTGAGGTGGCTGAGCCTCCTGAGACCTTCACTGTGGAACTGGAGATACCCGAAGACACAAAGGGAAAGGGTGTTGTTGCTGTGGAACCCTCTACCGCAGAGATTGTCATCACAGATGGTATGAAATTCCTGCATTCACATACTTGCACGTATGTAACGACCATGTAGTGGTCATTACGAGAACACAGAACCAACTATCTCTTGTGGTCCGTGAATGGCGAGTACATGAACATTCACAACTACATGTATGTTTACAAGAGTGCCTACAGCCTACACTTGGGTACTAGCATATACATATGACCAGAATAGTATGTGATAGGATGCACATACGTAAGATGTAGGTAGCTAGGGCACTTGGGCATGCACATAGTAAGTACGTTTCTTTATGCAGTAGCTTTTCCCTTCAAACTGTTGTCGAAGTATCCTGTAGGTGCTTCTACACTTGGGTTAGATAGCAGCTGGCATTAGTATGCTACGTATAAGGAGTGAATTGGGTAAATGCTCTTCGACAGCCATGCTCAGGTTCTACACTGCTAGGCATGGCAACCTAGAGTTGGCTTTCTATTCCTGGCAAATTGACCCATTAGTGGAAGCTCAAAAGTGACAACTGACTGCCTTTATAAGCAAACCTACCAATTCAGACTATACGTATATATCTTTTCTGTCTCTTCCGCCACATGAATGCCTGCACCGCCCTGATATCATTGCAGCCTCTTAAGCAGTTCTAAAAGGTGGTAGAAAGGGCAGTGAAGAGTGTCCAGCTCTCCTGTCTAACAACCAGAACCGCCGTATGGTGTGCCTGCACTATTGTTGTTAATGTATAGTAGTCATCTGTGGATGATACCACACTCATTCGGGCACCACCTTGGCCAAGAGACCTTGGAGATGCCCCCTCACGTCACTGTACACAACTGAACACATTGAGGACATCCTGAATTAGCCCACATTTATTTAAGTGCACTCATGCATGGTCACCTGTTCTGTGTTCTAGTTAATGTGCAGTACACATCTATTTTTGTGTTTCTACTCATTCAGTTCAAATAGGGACATTCAGTCCACAGAACTACACTGTTCGTGAAGGCGATGTTAAAAATCTTATGATTTTAGTGGACAGACCATCTGTGCAGGACACAATATTCAATGTGGCTACCATGAACCTCACAGCTACAAGTGAGTGAAACATAGGAGCATGTTATGCAACAGTGGTATGTTACCAGCATTACTTTGTTTCCTCTACTAATCCCTTCCTTGCACTAGCTTTTGATGACTACTTCAGGCACAATTACAATGTCACTGTCCCGACTCGAACATTGGGAGCAACCACGACAGTGATAACTCAGAGGAATACAAAAATTGAGCCAGAAGAACACTTTAAGGCTATCGTCCGTCCTGTGGTTGAATGTGCTTTGGAGGACAACTGGAAAGACACTGCATATATTAAAATTACGGATTGTACAGGTAAGTGTCTCTAATGACCTAATTCATCCTTCACTTCTGCAAGTATCTCTTTGCTATACCTGTCTACGAGTACAGCTGTGTTTTAGGCCACAATTGTTCACAGTGAAACCATGCAGTCCACGGTATAGATGTTATTGGCATACCATTATTGACAATTGCAATACAATATCTACACACCCTTTGATGATGTTTTGCTGCCACATCTATGAAGTATGCATGAATAGCCAATATATTAAGTATGCACTCTACCTGTCATATCTGCCCTATATTTTTTTCTTTCTAAAATTTCAGTTCTTGTGAAGTTCTCTAGTGCCATGTACAGTGTGACAGAAGGAATGGATCCCAATGTTGTAATAACAGTGCAGGCAAATGGAGCTGTTGATAAGTCTAACTTTACTGTCCGTGTGATTGCAAAGGATGACAGTGCTACACGTGGGTACATATTATACACAGTGTACAACTATACATACGTAGCAGATGCAATTAAATCAGTGTCATTCAATAGAGGTGACACTATGTTCAGACGGACCATTGTGCTATTACTGTAGATCTCATTGAATTATTTTACAGGTGGTGATGACTATGTGATTAAAGACACATTGTTGTTGTTCGAGCAAGGCGACACTGAACACAGCTTTAGCATCAACATCACTGATGACATGTTGGCTGAACCTCTTGAGATATTCACTCTCGAGTTGGAAAGACCACAACAAACAAGTACTGTATGTATTGCCAGGGGGTCACCCGACATTACTCATGTCACAATTGCTGATGATGATGGTTAGTTGGACTCAATAAATGCAATTTACGTATTACTTTTCATTACTCTCTACACTAATTTTCTTTTCCCTTAATCCATCCAGTTGTGACTGTCAGTTTCAGTCCACAGAATTACACAGTTTCCGAGGGTATTCCAGCTACCCTCGGGATGGTACTAGACAAAGAAGCTTCGGAGAGCATAACAGTGTTTGTGACTACCATGGACATCACAGCTGATTCCGCTGACTACGTACAGGAGAGCCGCACACCAGTTAAGTTTGCACCTCGTACAAAGAGGGCCACGCTGCCTTTGCTAACCCTTAGGGATACTTTGATCAGTGAGCCCGATGAGTCCCTGAGAGTCACCCTCGACCTTGAGCCCACAACAGTTCGAGTGGAGATTGGACCAGACCCATGCTTCGTTACCATCACTGATGCAACAGGTGAGAGCGAGTAATGCATGTTCATGGTTATCTGAACACATATCATTAGAAGTAGAGTCTAAATTGTCCTTCAAAGGCACAAGTGAGTGCAAAATTATGCACTTCGTTGTCATTTCATATCACAAAATTTATGACCATACATACATCTGTCTCCAGAGCCAGGTGTCACTACCAGGCAAGCGTGACTGTATTCCAGATATTAGTGTGCCCTGGTCTCGCTGTTGGCATGAAGCAGCTTGATATTGTTTCAAGATGAAGAGGGTTAAGTTTGATCAGTCCAAATGTGATTTACAAAAGAGTCTCAGTTCTTTCATTTTCCGGCCAAGGCGCTTATGTTCACTAAGGATTCGTCTGTTGTAGCAAGGCAGATGCTCAAATTCGCTCACTGTAAAAGTCTATCTCCATTTTAATGCTAATACCAGCATTTGAAATTGAATAGAACAAATAGCACTGGCTATGCAAGTAAAGCTCTCTGTTGCAGACTGTACGGTACTGTATTCCTGCTGGATTAAAAGGCAGAACCAGATAATCTGATCTAAAAGATGAGCCATCAACCATGACAAGAAATATCTTGGCATACGTACACGGACATGATGATGAAGGACAATGATGTGTGAACTCAGCAGCATTGATGTCTTATATGATTGCAATAGGATGCAGGAATGCTTTGTATTATTTCACGACCTATCTAAGCATTTCACAAGCACTTCACTCTCTTTTTGAGACATGCGGGCACCCTACGTACTACTGCTGAAATATTTTCACTAAATGACACCTTTCCGCTATCTAACTATAGTGGTCACAGACATGCATGAATATATGCACATCATGGACTGGGTAATGTTATACATTTCAGATTATAATTCAATGAGAGTACTGCATTTCACAACATTTCCTGCACTCCATGTTTGTAGTTGGTGTGAACTTCCGTTCCGACAAGTACACAGTAGGAGAGGGAGATGGAAAAGTCACAGTCACTGTGGATGCCTCAAAGGAACATGCTGATTTTGATTTTAAGATCATAGTGAAGGCCCAGGATGGTACAGCTAAAGGTATGTGAATTTGCTTGACATGATTTTGTTTGTGTGCTTGTGCAGATTAACTCTTTTTTTATTTCATGTCATAGTTGCGACTGACCTGGTTAAGGAAGAAGTACCAGTGACATTCCCAGCTGGAAAGACGACCGTGGAGGCCTCTATTGAAATTGTTGATGATGAAATTGCTGAGTGTCCTGAGATGTTTAAATTGGAACTGCATATCCCTGAGATAGCCACTGGCAATGGTGTTGTTGCTATAGCACCCAACACTACAGAGATCAAGATCATCGATAACGACGGTATGAAATGACTTCTACATATGGTGTAATGTAAAGTTTGGTTCATGTAGTGACTAGAGCACTGAACTGGACTATTCTGTAGTGTATTACACATGGAGGTATTGAATTAAGAGCTAAAAGCTACAATAGTTTACGATAGGCATCAAATTGCTTGATTGGGTAGGTCCCAGACAAGAAAGAAGGCATTCACTGGTTGCCAGCATGCCAAGCCTTGTGCTTGCATAGTTGTAGACCTATGGCACCTGCAGATAAAGCTTAAAGCTGTCAAGGTCTTATTACTCCCTGATTATGTATGTAACTCTCCCTCCAGAGGTGAACATCACATTCAAAGCTCCCACAAACTATACTGTTCGCGAGGGCGATAATGCAACTATTGTTTTGGAAGTACAGGGAGAGTCATCAAAAGACATAAATGTAACTGTGATATTCACGCCAATCACAGCTGAAAGTGAGTGGAAGGTCTTCTTGCCTGGCAACATGCTATGCAATTTAATGTTTCCTGTGGACTTCTTGTATGGATTGGATGCCTCCATTCACCTGTTGCAGGTAACGACTACCGTGTTGCAACCAATATGGTTACAATTCCAGCTCACACAAAGCAAGCCAATGTAACATTAGAGGCCCTACCGGACACAGAATGTGATGGCACCGAGACCCTCAAAGCTGACCTCAGCATCACACTACCACCAGTAAACGTTACAATTCTTCCATCCACAGCATACATTACTATACTGGATACCACTGGTAAGGCTGCAGCAAAGTACTGTGTGTATGCATATGTAATCTACCTACATACACTAGTCCAGTCTATGTATGTGTCTATGTGTAGGTAGTTTGTAGGAACGGTACGATAAACTCACATTGTCTCTGAACATTGATATAAAATTATGCATGCATGGATGGTACATATATACATCACACGCAGTTTTTCTCGAGCAGAAATAGGAATGTTGCATGTTTGTGTTTGTGTCTCTTAATGTTGCTCATGTCCCTGTTGCAGTCCCTGTACAGTTCAAGGAGACCACAGTCACTGTACAAGAGGGTGAAAATGTGACTGTCACATTGATAGCCCTGGCAAATCATTCTTACGGTTTTGTGGTCAATGTGAAGGTCATGGATGGAACAGCTAAACGTATGCACATTGCCCAATGTGGTTTCTTGTGCAGTGTAAATTAGTGTATAATTTCTATATTTTTGTTACCATATGCTTCATTCCTCACCATATCCTAGGAGGGGATGACTATAATGCTACAGAAGTGATCCAAGTACAGTTCCCTGCTAACCAAAACAGTGTGGACTTCTCTATTCACATTATTGACAATGACATTGCCGAATGTCAAAAAGAGTTTGAGTTGTTACTGGAAGTTCCTGAGAATGCCAGTGATATGGGTGTTGTTACTAAGGAGGACTTTACTGCAGCCGTCCACATCACAGATGACTGGGATGGTACGAAATTGCATACTTGTAATTATGTGCATGACGTACAGATGTACGCTTTGTGTGACATAGTGATATTGTGATTTTAAGCATTGAACTGGATGGAATAACATGTTGGTAGTCCTGTCAAGTTCCCCTAATCGTGTATGGCAGCAGCTGATCTGCCATTGGAGTGGAGTCCCTTGACATCATTGCTGTGCCAACGTCAACGCTATTTCAAAATGGACAATAGGACAGTAGGGAATGTTTGTAGATGTCAATTAACATGAACGAAACGTTTCTGAGCAATTCACGCAACATAGATGCAATACAATCAATTAGGATGTTTTCTCAGCTGGACAACTGAGTTCCATTTGTTCAGCTGACGCAGACCCACGGGTTAAAACATCCTAATTGATTGTAACACATCTATGTTGCATGAATTGCTCAAAAAATGTTTTTTGGCCATGTATGACGCAACAATGAGCCTCTACAATACTATCTAAAAGGAAAACAATTAGACTATATTTTAATATATTGTGCTTTATTCCTCTATGAACTTGCCTTTACATCTGTCATCTCTGTCTTCATACATCCAGCGGTGAATATCACCTTCAGTCAAATGACATACAGAGTTCCTGAATCTGAAGTAGTTATACTCAAGATTTTACTGGACAAGGCACACGTGAAAAATATTACGTTAATGATAACTACCATGGACATCACAGCTCAATGTGAGTAGATAGATAAATTATTCCTGCATGATGACGATGGCTGTTTAGTAATGTAAGATATCACTGAACAGCTGCAGAATATGTAATGCTGAATTCCTCCATTCCACTGATGCAGCTAACATTGACTATGAGCAACAAGGCATTAATATCACAATTCCAGCTGGTATGAAAATGCACACCGTACCAATTCAAACCAAAAGAAATAGAAATGAGACTAACAATACAGAGTTCAAAGTCATCCTTGGTCTCGGTGACCATTGTGGAGTGCGGCTTGTAGATGACACTGCCTCTGTTACCATTTGTGATAGTAAAAGTGAGTATGCAGTCAGTCATTACTCCAATACTAGTGTGTGTCACAACATGCTAGCATTTGCCAGTCCAGTTGCACAGGTAGCAAATAGCCATAACTTGATTATCTGTTACATTGCAGATCTGACCAAGGTGGGATTCAAAAAAGCCCTCTATCGTGTGCATGAAGGACTGGATTCAAATGTTGTCATTGGTGTGGTGGGGGCTGGATGGCATCCTGGTAATTCTTTCAGTATTGATGTGTGTCCGACGGATGGCACTGCTAAAAGTAGGTGCAAACTATTTGTATGTGCAGCATTGCATAATATATACAGAATGTATCATATGTATGTATGTAGCTCTATGTAATGCCCCGTGCATGCCCTAACTGATGTTGCCAATAGCTCAATCTGATTGTCCACAAAGACTCTAGAATCACCATTTGCCTTAAAATCGGGACAATTTAGGGGTACTTTTGATTTTCATTCGCATGCAATGTGAGAGGACAGAAATGGCATTCAGTGAAAAGTGTTACTGTTCAGTTAGGTTTGATATAAGTACTGTTGCAAGTACGTATGTGTACGCATGTGGGGAACATGTCCAGCTAACTGCTAGACCCTGTGGTTTTATCGCCTACAGGTGCGAATTATGGTTGACATGGTTACACATGAAATGGCACATGATGTGCGTGCGATCCAAAGAACTACGGCATGTAATTGTCACAAAACGTCATTTTTTGGAAATATGTACAGAGGCTATTGCCGCCATCTTTTTTAACATATGAGATATTCAGCTCACTTTCGAATTGCACAAGATGGGCAAAGGGAACTGTAGTCATTTCTAACATCACGAAATTTGGGCAGACATGTTGATGACGTTATAAACACACACCGTGGTCATGAGACAGTCACATGACAGTTGCTCTCGGGAGGTCGGCCATTATAGCATTCGTTCATCATGTGGCAAGTGAGTTTGAAGGATTCGGGTATCCTGAAAAGTGATTCAGAAAGCCAAAGGAAATTGTTTAAGCTATCCATGTGTGCACTTTTACAGAAACGTTTCTGTTCAGAGTTATAAGGTGCACAACTTGTACTAGTAGTGGCCGGATTTACTTTTTCCGTCTGTAACCTTGTATATAGAGGATCCTATTTGCAACTTTGAACACTTGGAAAGTTGGAATGCATGTTTATGCATAGGTATAGCCCCTCAGATTCTTCCTAACATACTCTCACACTTACCACACCGATGTCTTGTGCTATTTTACTGGGTCCAGTGTCGGAGAGTTTTCTGGTAGCAGAGAATGACTATCGCTGAAACTTAAATACCTGGTCTACAATGAATGTTCATGACAATACCAAGCTTGAAGTCGCTTCGGCTTGGCAATTCACACTTTTACTGAGTTGTTACTAGTATGAAATAATATAGTGTACAAGGCCCAGGCAATTGTCCTTATTTGATATAGCTACGTACATTGCAGCTGAGGTGTGTCCAGGGACCCTTCCACATTAAATCATTGTAGTATGTGCATAGACATTCATGTTGCTGTCTTCGGACAGGGCGTTAGAACAACAACTTGAGCTAGCATAATGGCTTTAACCTTCTATTTCTGCACAGATGGTACAGACTACAGCAAACCAAACTTCACAGTACCCTTCCCGGATGGACCATGTACTTACTACCACGATGTGAGCATCATTGATGATGACCTGGAAGAGTTTCCTGAGAACTTTACTCTCGAAGTGAAGATCCCAACAGAAGCTGCTGAAGCATGTGTTTTCAAGGGGGAAAATGCCACTGCAACTATCGAAATTATTGACGTTGGTTAGTCAGAATGCATCGATGCATGAATGCATTTCCGTAGTACTCCAGAACACTACGTAATTTATACTTGTCATTGTCCTTCGTTTGTGAACCCTGTCTAATCCTTGCCATCCTTATTCTAATCCTCAACCACTACCACTGGCTTCTTCAACTACATTTGATGTATGTATGAATGACCATGCACTGCTACCCTCATAACCTGATGTGTGTGTGTGTGTGTGTGTGTGTGCTTCACTTTGAATCTTTAGTCCAGGTGATGATCAGACCAGTCACTACGGTGAAAGAAGGCACGCATTCCTATGCTGAGATAACCTTGGATGTAGTAAGAGACTGCAATGAGGATAGCTTCAATCTCACTTTGGTCACAAAGAATGGCAGTGCAACACGTATGTACAAGCATGCACACCATACCAATAATTATGTATGTCTCAGGATACAGATTTGCACATGTCCAGCCCTTGCATAATAAATGTGCACAAAGTGTTACCTCGTGAAAGCTAACGTCACTAAACAACTCACCTTTTCTCCAATTTGTAGTTGAAGTTTTGATATTCATTGGTGGCAATCACAAAACCTTCTATAATTGTCCTACTGTGTATGATTATGTACAAATTGTAAATACCGTAAATATTCTAAAAATTCGTGAAGTTTTTGGACTTTTCAATTCTTACCTTTCGAAATTTAGGAGCAACTTTGATCTTCTTCGCTCCCGTCTTGCGAAAATTAGAGCTGTCTTGCAAAATTTGGAAGCGTTCGCCGTCGCCATTTTTAGGAAAAATGGCCACCGCTGGCTCTCTTCGTAACGGTATCGTGCGTTATTCGCAGCTATCATGTATACAAGGAGGTGCGGAGTCCCAATATTGGAGAGTCTTTCATGTGCTTTACAGAGGAGGAGAATATTCACGACAGGAAGGCCGTAGCTGTGACCTGTGTCAAAGGATGTGACGAAATTAGAGGGTTTCCCGAACTTTAGAGTCGGCGAAGAATTCGAAGTTTTAGAGCGCTTCAAGGCAAGATCGCGGTAAGTTTGCGAACTTTAGAGTTTCGAATTTTTTGAATATTTACGGTACCCCTTGTATGGGGCCTTTTTGTGATGCTCTAATGTTCCTGTAGGTTATGTCAGAGGTTCATTATTTGTGCACACAAGGTGTTATCCATTGGTAGACAGCTACTAGACGGATATCGCTACATTCTTGCTTGAATTGGACGATTATTATATTGGTAACAGGTGCACAATCTTTTGCAATAGAAAATTACAAGAAAGATTTTCAGTGTTGTGTAACCACAATCATTTGGCCAATTCGAGCTTATACAGTAGTTCACATTAAATGCCATCTTTGTTGATTTAGAAACCTCCATCAGATGTGTGTTCATTAATCTCTCTCTGTGCCTACAACCACAGTTATACGGTGGCATATAGTGACATACATAGACAGGCCATTACATGGTGGAACATGATACCTACCGTGTTTATTTGACTAAAGTGCCCATATTCTGTTTACAGATGACTCGGACTATAATGGAACGAGATTCCCAGTGACCATTCTCCCTGGACAAAGCGAAGTCACTGTCAGGGTGCCAATTGTTGATGATTTTTTCTTGGAGAATCCTGAGGAGTTCACTGTTGAGCTGGAGATCCCACCAGAGAGTGCTGCCTTGCATGTTGTCAGTGGCTCACCAAAGCCTGTAACTGTCAAGATTGAAGATAATGATGGCAAGTCTGAGTTTGAGTTCATATTTTTATTCACTGTTCCACAATCCATGCACTTCATTCCACTATATGTACACCTTATATGCCATAACCCAAGGTCTTGTAGGTTGATGATAATTTGGATGTTAATTAATAGCATGGCTGATGGGTTGGTACTGAAAGTGACGATGTGTTGCCTGAGAATATGGAAGTTGCAGCTTGTAGTCAGGCTGGATGCCGTTTCTCCATTCTTCATACTGTAATTCCTGTTAGGGAATGCATTCGTTCAGCTTACAATGGGAAGTGTCATGGTTGGTACATAGCCAGAAGGGGGTCACAATGCCACAGGAAGAATAGGGCTTCTGGTTATCTATGTACGCATGTTCTTTTGAATATATATCTCTGACTATAGACTACTGTACAATATTGTTACAGTATGTATTTTTCACTTGTAGTGAGTACTGCCATTCCTGTGAGTTTCAGCAAAGACAACTATGATGTAACCGAAGGAGAGAAGTCTGTTTCTATCACCTTGGTAGCAGCTGCAGACCATGCTTTCCCCTTCTCTGTCTATGTGTCCACACGGGATGGAAATGCTAGTTGTGAGTGTCAGGCAGTATTTTATGGGCAAACCTGCGCACAATTATTTCCGTGACTACCGTAATCCTGGAAATTGCTGTGTGCAGAAATGATTGTGTGAAAATGTTTGTGTTGAAATACTTTTGTGGACTGGGGATACCACAAAATATATATTACTGAGAACATTTACACATGTTACAAAACAACTTGAGAAAATGGCAGTTTACACATAGGGTCACTGTGCTCGTGGCTTTCAAATGTATCGCGTTATCTGGAAGGCGACTGTTGGGGAAGTGCTTGATTGAGAAAGAGAACCAGGAAATGCTAAAGACAGTACGTATGCAGTGGCAATGAAGAAAGACGCAATGGTTACTGGGCAACTCTTCTAAAAGAATCTTGCTGTTAACAGCCATGCGAAGCATACAAACTCCCAATGGTGGCGCAGCCTCTTGGGTTGTAGCGATGGTATGCACCGTGTTTCATCCTCTCCTTTTCTGCATATACGTACGTCTCCGACACTGACTGCACTTCCTGGGTTGCACGAACGATTGCTGGTACTTTGGATGAAAGTGTGTCCTTTGGGTTAGGTAAACCGTCCTTGTGTTGCAAGTATCGCAGCAGTCTGTGAGAGTAATTATGGCCGCATTGCCGCATTTTCAGTATACGCATGTGGCTAATTTGTACTTGTTATTTATTCGTTGTTGACAATATTTTGGGTGATAAATTTTTGTGGGTTGAGGCAACCACAAAAAAATTAACAAGTACTCCCAAATTACAGTAATTACAATGAATAGATAGTCTAGAATGCTGTCTCAACATTTTGGGCTACGTAAGCCAATTTCTGCTTTCTATCACCCTTCAGCTACTTCTGATTACAATCAGCTGAGGAGGACTGTGTATTTCCGAGCTGGAGTGAATGAGGTGTCCTTCACTGTGACCCTCCGTGATGAGAGACTGATTGAGCATAATGAGCACTTCTACATTGATCTGGAGATCCCATTAGCAGCTGCTAAATTTGGTGTTATCAAAGATGATGGTTCACCTTCAACAGCAACTGTTACTATTATAAATGATGACGGTGAGTGTAGCTCCAGTGCACTGTGTACAACTATAAGCACAACCAGAACATTCTGAATGTCCATACTGACGCTTGTCCAACCACCCCTCCTACTGTGCAGTAAGTATTTGTCCTCTAGACTGGTCTTCCTCAGGAAAAATAAGTAAGAGATAAGATTCTTAATTGTGGTTACGTATCAGCCAAAAGGAACCATAGAAACTCTGTTATGATTGTAGGAATGTTGCCTCACAAATGAAAAACTTTAAACTTGCTAATGACAACGGAAGACATCCCTATCAAATGAGGTCATAGGAATTTGCCCAGTTATAGCTTCCTGAAGAAGCCTATAGAAGGATTGTTTCCTTACCATATAGTTGTCTGACCAGTAGTTAATTAATAGTGTTTGTGCACACGTTGCATCTGGCTCCACATGACCTCCATTGTGTAATAAACACAGTGGCTATAGTTTTCCTCTCTCGAAACCCAATTGACCAAATGTGAGATCCAAAATTCAAACCATGCTGGTAAGGTCTGACATGGAATACGTAGTTGTAACTTGTAAATGTGCTTTGCCAAGTGTTACAGTAGGTACTTGGTGAAGTCAGCAACATTGAAGGCCTTGCCCTGTACATTATGTGTGAGACATGGTTTATCAAGTCTTGTAGCCAGTGACACACTGTGTCAACAGCTAGTTGTTAGGACAGCAACATTTAATGCACTGCCTACATGTGAAGATTATTGACACGGATGTATGTTGCACTATATAGTGGTAGACTGCAAAGACACATTATACGTACAGTATGTACAAGCAAGTTGTGTATAGTTCACAACTGCCTGTGGCATTTGCCACTGTAAACTGGTGAGTCTCTTACATGCATAGTGTGCTTGTTAACATAGCCATCATGTGCTCTAGATAACCACATGAGAATTGTCATACATGATTGTCTGTGTTTCCCTTATAGTGCACATCCCTGTGAGGTTCAACCAAACCACCTACAGTGTAGTCGAAGGAAAGAAATCTGTTTCTATCACCTTGGAAGCAGTTGTGAGCCACACTTGCTCCTTCTCTGTCATTGTGTCCACACGGGATGGAAATGCTAGTTGTGAGTGACAGACAGAAGTTTTTGTTTAATTTTTGCCCATAATTTCTTGTGTAATAGTATTAGTTTTGTACACCATGTAACAACAGTAAATTGCTACTCAAGTACAAGTATCTCACTTCCTTGGGCTAAGACAATTCCTGTGTTTTATATCACCCTCCAGCTAGTTCTGATTATAGTCGGAGGAGGAGTTGTGAGTGACAGGCAGCAGTTAATTGCTAAAATGTTTTTGCCCATGTTTCTTATATTAATTTCTGAATAGCAGTAATAAATGGATAGTCTAGAATAACTACGTATTTCGCTTCTTGTGCCTACCAATGCCTATATTCTATCACTCTGCAGCTACTTCTGATTACAGTCGTAGAAGTCGTAGTTCAGTGTCTTTCCCAACTGGAAAGAATCAAGTCACCTTCACGGTGGCCATCCGTGATGAAAGACTGATTGAATCTGATGAGAAGTTCTACATTGAACTGGAGATCCCATCAGCAGCTGCTACTTCCTGTAATGTTGTTAAGGCCTCACCTGACAATGCCACAGTCATCATTCGAAATGATGATGGTGAGTGTTGCCTGCAGCACTGCAAAGCAGAACACAACCAGAACAACTTAATTAATTGCCATAAATTTTCATCTGAACAATACTGCTCTGTGATGTATAGTTAGTCTCCTTGTCTAGGCTGCAATGACACTAATGATAAACAATTTACATATGAAGGTGGTTACCAACTGAAGGCTTTAGCTGTGAATACCTAAGAACATCTGTCACCAGGAAGGAATGTGTATCTCCACACAAACCTAACTTAGTTGCTATTGACAGGAAACTTTAGAAGAGCATAGGAAGACTACTATTTTCAAAGGAAGGCTGAGCTATGGAAGAAATGTCTTCCTATCATAGTATTCCCACCGATAGTCAGATTTTTGTTCAAGCATCAAAGATTGCCACTGATTTCTTCCATTGCTTGACACGGTGGTTATCTTCCTTTATTTTCCTAAAGCCCAAGTATGACCTAATGAAGGATCAACGTTATAAGCTATGTATATGCCTGGCAAGGTCCGTAATGGGTGAAACGGTGCATTGTAGTGACAATTTGAAGTGGCAAGTCATTCGTTAGCGGAGTATGTAGTTTTGTTACTTGTAAATGTGCTTTGCCAAGAGTTACAGTAGGTACTTGGTGAAGTCAGCAACATTGAAGGCCTTACCACGTGCATTATGTGTGAGACATGGTTTATCAAGTCTTATAGCTTGTGACACACTGTGTCAACAGCTAGTTGTAAGGACAGCAACATTTAAGGCACTGCCTACATGTGAAGCTTATTGACACAGATGTATGTTGCACTATATAGTGGTAGACTGCAAAGACACATTATACATACAGTATGTACAAGCAAGTTGTGTATAGTTCACAACTGCCTGTGGCATTTGCCACTGTAAACTGGTGAGTCTCCTACGTGCATTGCGTGTATGTTAACATAGCCATTATGTGCTTCAGATAACCACATGAGTATTGTCATACATGATTGTCTGTGTTTCCCTTATAGAGCCCATCCATGTGAGGTTCAACCAAACCACCTACAGTGTAGTCGAAGGAAAGAGGTCCGTTTCAATCACCTTGGAAACACTTGCGAGCCACACTTGCTCCTTCTCTGTCATTGTGTCCACACGGGATGGAACTGCTAAATGTGAGTGACAGAAAGAAGTTTATGTTTAATTTTTGCCCATAATTTCTTGTGTAATAGTATTAGTTTTGTGCACCTTGTGATATAACAGTGAATTGCTACTCAAGTGTAACTATCTCACTTCCTTGGGCTAAGACAATTTCTGTGTTTTATCACCCTCTAGCTAGTTCTGATTATAGTCGGAGGAGGAGTTGTGAGGGTCAGACAGCAGTTAATTGCTAAAACCTTTTTGCCCATGCATGTCTTCTGAATAGCAGTAATAAATGGATAGTCTAGAATAACTACATATTTCGCTTCTTGTGCTTACCAATGCCTATATTCTATCACTCTGCAGCTACTTCTGATTACAGTCGTAGAAGTCGTAGTTCAGTGTCTTTCCCAACTGGAAAAAATCAAGTCACCTTCACGGTGGCCATCCGTGATGAAAGACTGATTGAATCGGATGAGGAGTTCTACATTGAACTGGAGATCCCATCATCAGCTGCTACGTCCTGTAATGTTGTTAAGGGCTCACCTGACAATGCCACAGTCATCATTCGAAATGATGATGGTGAGTGTTGCCTCAAGCACTGCAAAGCAGAACACAGCCAGAACAACTTAATTGCCATAAATGTTAATCTGAACATTACTGCTCTGTGATGTATACTTAGTCTCCTTGTCTAGGCTGCAATTACGGTACATGTCACAAGTTACTTACGGAATTTTGCGGATTTGCCGCGTAGGTTTTCTGCGGATCTCCGAGCGGCGAAGTGCGGATGTCCGTGAGCCTTCCGCGGAATCATCGCTGGTTATCCGCGGAATCATCGCTGAATATTTGCGGAACCTCCGTAGGGCACCCGCGGAACGTTCCGCTGAAGGTTTGCGCAGAACGTTCGAAGGAGATGGATTAGCTTCACGTAGCCAGCGTAGCCAGTGAATTACGCAATCCCACCACCCGTGGGTGGTTGTTACCCAGGATACGGGCAGGTGTCAGAATAGTTGTGGTCACCGCGATGTTTGTGAATAATATGCAATCCGCGGACTCACTACAGACGATCCGCAGAGAAGCCGAATACGTTCCGCGGATTTCTGCGCAGGTTTTCACGGAAAGCCGCGACGGATTTCCGCGGAATTCGTCGGATTTCCGTAAGTAACTTGTGACATGTACCGTACACTAATGATAAACAATTGACATATGAAGATGGTTATCAACTGAAGACTTTACCTGTGAATACCTAAGAACATCTGTCACTGGGAAGGAATGTGTATCTCCACACAAAACTAACTTAGTTGCTATTGACAGGAAACTTTAGAAGAGCATAGGAAGACTACTATTTCAAAGGAAGGCTGAGCTATGGAAGAAATGTCTTCCTATCATAGTATTCCCACCAATAGTCATATTTTTGTTTAAGCGTCAAAGATTGCCACTGATTTCTTCCATTGCTTGACACGGTGGTTATCTTCCTTTATTTTCCTAAAGCCCAAGTATGACCTAATGAAGGATCAACGTTATAAGCTATGTATATGCCTGGCAAGGACCGCGATGGGTGAAACGGTGCATTGTAGTGACAATTTGAAGTGACAAGTCATTCGTTGGTGTGCTTAATCATCCACAACTAATCATCTACTGTCAACATTACAAGCCTTAATTTAAATGTAAACATTGGTGCCTTGCAAATGCATTTTGTCATGATGTTGTAGAGGCTCATTGCTCTGGGCTGCCATGGAGTATGTAGTTTTGTTACTTGTAAAAGTGCTTTGCCAAGTATTACAGTAGGTACTGGGTGAAGTCAGCAACATTGAAGGCCTTACCCTGTACATTATGTGTGAGACATGGTATATCAAGTCTTATAGCCGGTGACACACTGTGTCACAGCTAGTTGTTAGGACAGCAACATTTAAGGCACTGCCTACATGTGAAGCTTATTGACACAGATGTATGTTGCACTATATAGTGGTAGACTGCAGAGACACATTATACATACAGTATGTACAAGCAAGTTGTGTATAGTTTAGAACTGCATGTTGCATTTGCCACTGTAAACTGGTGAGTCTCCTACTGGCATTGTGTGCTTATTAACATAGCCATCATTGTGCTCCTGATAACCACATGAGTTCTGTCATACATGATTGTCTGTTTCCTTTATAGTGCCTGTCCCTGTGAGGTTCAACCAAACCACCTACAGTGTAAACGAAGGAGACAGGTCTGTTTCTATCACCTTGGAAGCACTTGCGAGCCACACTTGCTCCTTCTCTGTCATTGTGTCCACACGGGATGGAACTGCTAAATGTGAGTGACAGACAGAAGTTTATGTTTAATTTTTGCCCATAATTGCTTGTGTAATAGTATTAGTTTTGTGCACCTTGTAACAACAGTAAATTGCTACTCAAGTACAACTATCTCACTTCCTTGGGCTAAGACAATTCCTGTGTTTTATCACCCTCCAGCTAGTTCTGATTGTAGTCAGAGGAGGAGTTGTGAGAGACAGGCAGCAGTTAATTGCTAAAACCTTTTTGCCCATGTTTCAATTTTTTATTTCTGAATAGCAGTAACAAATGGATAGTCTAGGATAACTACATATTTCGCTTCTTGTGCTTACCAATGCCTATATACCTATCTCATTGACAATTCCTGTGTTCTATCACTGCAGCTACTTCTGATTACAGTCGTAAAAGTCGTAGTTCAGTGTCTTTTCCAACTGGAAGAAATCAAGTCACCTTCACGGTGCCCATCCGTGATGAAGGACTGGTTGAATCTGATGAGAGGTTCTACATTGAACTGGAGATCCCATCAGCAGCTGCTAGGTCTTGTAATGTTGTTAAGTCCTCACCTGACAATGCCACAGTCATCATTCGAAATGATGATGGTGAGTGTTGCCTCAAGCACTGCAAAGCAGAACACAACCAGAACATCTTAATTGCCATAAATTTTTATCTGAACAATACTGCTCTGTGATGTATACATATGAAGGTGGTTGTCAACTGGAGTTTTAGCTGTGAATACCTAAGAACATCAGTCACCGGGAATGAATGTGTATCTCCACACAAACCTAACTTATTTGCTATTGATGGAAAAATTTAGAAGAGCATAAGTTACATTCAATTACAATTTCCAAATGAAGGCTGTGCTATGGAAACAGTGTCTTCCTAACATAGTATTCCCACCGATAGTCAGATTTTTGTTTAAGCATTCCTTTATTTTCCCAAGACCCAAGTATGACCTAATGAGGGATCAATGTTACAAGCTTGTACGTATATACCTGGCGAAGCCCATGATGGGCGAAATGTTGCATTCTTATCTAATCATTATTAACAATTACCTAATAACAAAGATGTTAACACGCAGTCACTGGACACAGGCAAAGTTACCCTTGAAAAGAGTGACAGGTGATGATGAGTAAACCACACTATTGGTGATATAGCATATATTACTAGTTCCAGTGTCTGTGTCTTGGATATAAGGTTTATAACATCCCAGATATTACCCGGTTGCCTCAGTAGCGCGATATATTAATGTGTACATGTATGAATGTTTCTACCCTGTAACATTTACATCCTATAGACATGTCTCCAAATTGAAAAAGCGATATTCCCACAAATGAAGAAGTTGTAAATGACTATGGATGGAAAGGTGTCAGAATTTCTGTGGTTGTAGGTTATAAATGTCGTTGTCACTCTAAAATTTGTCTTAATTTTTGGCGGGGAAAATTGTTTGTTCAAGTGTAAGCTGTACATCTGTGTCAGTAAGCTGTAAAGCTTATTGACGCAGGTGTATGTCGCACGATATAGTGGTAGATTGCAAAGACACATTATGCGTATGTACAAGCAAGTTGTGTGTTGTTCACAACTGCCTGTGGCATATGTGTAAACTATAGGACTATCTCTGTGCCATAGTTGTCCGACAAGTAGTTGATTAATAGTTTCTGCATACATGGCAGGTGACTCCACATGGCCTCCATTGTCTAACAAGTGTTTTTTAACATAGCTCTTATGTGCTCTTGATAACCACATGATAACTGTCATACATGTTTGTCTGTGTTTCCCTTATAGTGCCCATCCATGTGAGGTTCAACCAAACCACCTACAGTGTAGTCGAAGGAAAGAAATCTGTTTCTATCACCTTGGTAGCTGAAGACCATACTTTCTCCTTCTCTGTCTATGTGTCCACCCGGGACGGAACTGCTAGTTGTGAGTGGCAGACAGCAGTTTAGGGCCAAATCTGTTCAATTTATATTGCCCATAAATATTGTGTAATGGTATTAGTTTTGTGCAACAGTAAATTGCTACTCAAGTGCGACTATCTCACTTCCTTGGGCTAAGACAATTCTTGTGTTTTATCACCCTTCAGCTAGTTCTGATTATAGTCGGAGGAGGAGTTGTGAGAGACAGGCAACAGTTTATTGCTAAAACCTTTTTGCCCATGTTTCTTATATATTAATTTGTGACTAGCAGAATAAATGGATAGTCTAGAATAATTACGTGTTTCGCTTCTTGTGCTTACCAATGCCTATATTCTATCACTGCAGCAGCTTCTGATTACAGTCGTAGAAGTCGTAGTTCAGTGTATTTCCCAGCTGGAAAAAATCAAGTCACCTTCACAGTGGCCATCCGTGATGAAGGACTGGTTGAATCTGATGAGAAGTTCTACATTGAACTGGAGATCCCATCAGCAGCTGCTTCCCGTAGTGTTGTTAAGGCCTCACCTGACAATGCCACAGTAATCATTCGAGATGATGATGGTGAGTGCTGCAAAGCAGAACACAACCAGAACATCTAATTTGCCATAAATGTTCGTCTGAACATTACTGCTCTGTGATGTATACTTAGTCCCCTTGTCTAGGCGGCAGTGACACTAATGAGAAACAAATGACATATGAAGGTGGTTATCAACTGAAGGCTTTAGCTGCGAACACCTAAGAACATCTGTCACCAGAAAGGAATGTGTATCTTCACACAAACCTAACTTAGTTACTATTGATTAGAAAATTTCATGAAAAATGCATTCAACTACAATTTCCAAGAAAGACTTTGCTATGAAAGAAATGAAGGTGGAAAGTTAGAAGAGCATAGGAAGACTACTGTTTCCAAAGGAAGGCTGAGCTATGGAAGAAATGTCTTCCTATCATAGTATTCCCACTGATAGTCAGATTGTTTGTTCAAGCATCAAAGATTGCCACTGATTTCCTCCATTGTTTGACACTGTGGATATCTCCCTCTATGTTTTCCTAAAGCCCAAGTATGACCTAATGAGGGATCAACATTACAAGCTAGTACGTATATACCTGGCGAAGCCAGTGATGGGCAAAATGTTGCATTGTTATCTAATCATTAATAACAATTACCTAATAACAAAGATGTTAACACGCAGTCACCGGATACAGCCATAGTTACCCTTGAAAAGAGTGACAGGTGATGATGAGTTAATCACACTATTGGTGATATAGCATATATTACCAGTTCCAGTGTCTGTGTCTTGGATATAAGGTTTATAACATCCCAGATATTACCCGGTTGCCACAGTAACGCGATATATTAATGTGTACATGTATGAATGTTTCTACCCTGTAACATTTGCACCCTATAGACATGTCTCCAAATTGAAAAAGCGATATTCCCACAAATGAAGAAGTTGTAAATGACTATGGATGGAAAAGTGTAGGAATTGCCATGGTTGTAGGTCATAAATCTTGGCAAATGGGGATTTGTACACATCACCCAGTGTGAGGGATTTGTGACAAATTGAATCACTGGATATTACGCCACCTGACCAGGTCAGTAAAAAACTGAAACCACGGCCAGGGGGGACACAAAGCCCTATTTGCAGCAACCAATGATCGCCTCCTGAGTCATCCAACAAAGATGGAAGAGCCACAGACAGCTGTTTCGCCCTGATTGGGGCTCATCAGTGTGGCGTACTGATGGTCATGTCGGACAACCGGCTGCTTCTAAATCCACCCCAAGCGAAACACTTGTGGTTTCAATAGAAACAGGTAGAGGCTAACAGTCAAGCGTGACTGAGCGCTCTATAGGCAAATGGGGATTTCTACACATTGCCCAGTGTGAGGGATTTGTGACAAATGGGATGGGATTTGTTATAAATGTCGTTGTCACTCTAAAATTTGTCTTAATTTTTGGCGGAGAAAATTGTTTGTTCAAGTGTAAGCTGTACATCTGTGTCAGTAAGTGGTAAAGCTGACTGACACAGATGTATGTCGCACTATATAGTGGTAAATTGCAAAGACACATTATACGTACAGTATGTACAAGCAAGTTGTGTATTGTTTACAACTGCCTGTGGCATATGTGTAAACTATAGGACTATCTCTGTGCCATAGTTGTCTGACCAGTAGATAATTAATAGTTTGTGCATACATGGCAAGTAACTCCACATGACCTCCATTGTCTAACAAGTCTTTTTGAACACAGCCATTATGTGCTCTTGATAACCACATGATTATCTGTGTTTCCCTTATAGATGCCGTCATTGTGATGTTCACCAAACCCACCTACAGTGTAGTCGAAGGAGAGAAATCTGTTTCTATCACCTTGGTAGCTGAAGACCATACTTTCTCCTTCTCTGTCTATGTGTCCACCCGGGATGGAACTGCTAGTTGTGAGTGACAGACAGCAGTTTATGGCCAAACCTGTTGAATTTACGTATATTGCCCATAATTTCTTGTGTAATAGTATTAGTTTTGTGCAACTTGTGATAACAGTGAATTGCTACTCAAGTGTAACTATCCCACTGACGATTCCTGTGTTCTATCACCTTTCAGCTACTTCTGATTACAGTAGTCGAAGGAGGAGTTCAGTGTATTTCCGAGCTGGAGTGAATGAGGTTTCCTTCACTGTGGCCATCCGTGATGAGGGACTGGTTGAGCTAGATGAGGAGTTCTACATTGAACTGGAGATCCCATCAGCAGCTGCTAACCTCGGTGTTGTTAAGGACTTACCTGACAATGCCACAGTCATCATTCAAGATGATGATGGTGAGTGTTGCCTCAAGCTCTGCAAAGCAGAACACAACCAGAACATCTTAATTGCCATAAATGTTAATCTGAACATTACTGCTCTGTGATGTATGCTTAGTCGCCTTGTCTAGGCTACAGTGACACAATGAGAAACATTTGACATATAAAGGTGGTTGTCTATTGAAATTTTAGCTGTGAATACCTAAGAACATCTGTCACCGGGAAGGAATGAGTATCTCCACACGAACCTAACTTAGTTGCTATTGACAGGAAAATTAGAAGAGCATAGGAACTTACATTCAACTGCACTTTCTTAAGGAAGCTGTGCTATGGAAGAAATGTCTTCCTATCATAGTATTCCCACCAGTTGTCAGATTTTTGTTCAAGCATCAAAGATTGCCACTGATTTCCTTCATTGTTTGACACAGTTGATATCTCCCTTTATTTTCCTAAATCCAAAGTATGACGTAATCAACGTTACAAGCTATATGCCTGATGAAGCCTGTGATGGGCGTAATGTTGCATTGAAATGACAATTTGAAGTGAAGCTTATTGACACAGATGTATGTTGCACTATATAGTGGTAGAATGTGAAGACACATTATAAATATGTACAAGCAAGTTGTGTATTGATCACAACTGCCTGTGGCATATGCCACTGTAAACTGGTGAGTCTCCTACGTGCATAGTCTGCTTGTTAGCATAGCCATTATGTGCTCTTGATAACCACATGAGAATTGTCATACATGATTGTCTGTTTCCTTTACAGTGCCCGTTCCTGTGAGGTTCGAGCAAACCACCTACAGTGTAGACGAAGGAAGGAAATCCGTTTCTATCACCTTGGTAGCAGCTGCAGTCCATGCTTTCTCCTTCTCTGTCACCGTGTCCACCCGGGATGGAACTGCTAGTTGTGAGTGGCAGACAGCAGTTTATGGCCAAACCTGTTTAATTTATTTTGCCCATAATTTCTTGTGTGATAGTATTAGTTTTGTGCACCTTGTGATAACAGTGAATTGCTACTCAAGTACAACTATCCCACTTCCTTGGTCTAAGTCCATTCCTGCGTTCTATCACCCTCCAGCTACTTCTGATTACACTAGTCGGAGGAGGACTTCAGTGTATTTCCCAGCTAGAGTGAATCAGGTAACCTTCACTGTGACCATCCGTGACGAGGGACTGGTTGAGCTTGACGAGGAGTTCTACATTGAACTGGAGATCCCATCAGCAGCTGCTAACCGTGGTGTTGTTAAGGCCTCACCTGACAATGCCACAGTCATCATTCGAGATGATGATGGTGAGTGTTGCCTCAAGCACTGCAAAGCAGAACACAACCAGAACAACTTAATTGCCATAAATGTTAATCTGAACATTACTGCTCTGTGATGTATACTTAGTCCCCTTGTCTAGGCTGCGATGCCACTAATGAGAAACATTTGACTTATGAAGGTGGTTGTCAACTGAAGGCTTTAGCTGTGAATACCTAAGAACATCTGTCACCAGGAAGGAATGGGTATCTCCACACGAACCTAACTTAGTTGCTATTGACAAGAAATTTAGAAGAGCATAAAAGCTTACATTCAACTACAATTTCCAAAGGAAGGCTGTGCTATAGAAACAGTGTCTTCCTATCATAGTATTCCCACTGATATATATCTGTCACAAAATAGCTGCGCTCAGGTTTCCTTGAATTTACCAAGCTTTTACTCGCTTTGTCTTCATTTGCGCAGCCATTTGATCAAATGGTAAGTATTCAAGAACACTTCTTTATAATACTAAGCCATCACCAAGCCTGCGCAGGACGTTTTCGAGAAGAAAAAGACGGAAAAGGAACAGGTCCGATAACAAAATGGCCACCCCAAAGGCTTCTGTTCACCCGGTTAGAAATCGTCTTTGTTATAATTTCTTCCTTTACGAAACGAACAAAAGCTGTTCACGAGTAGTTTCAAAAAGACTAATGTTGCTTAGAAGCTTAAATAAATCTTATTTGCGGGTTACAGCTCCAAACGCTACCAAGGCTGAACGGCCATTTTATGAACGTTCTCGCATTGTTCTGCACGTAATACAAAGACTAGCTAGCTAGCTGGATTAGAACAGTTAGGTATCAGAGTGCATGAAGCTGTGTAACTACAGGGCTCTATCCTGTGCAAAGTATCCAAACACTTAACTAATTAATGCACCTTCCCGTGCAATTGCCAACTTTCCAATGAGTGTGGATGTTTAATCACAGGTGTCTTGGTTTGTATTTAAAACCCTGATGCATTCATGCAAACTTCTGTGTGGTGCATCCTGGGGTCATTCTAGGATTTAGAGTGATGCTATGTGGCATGACAAATGTGGGCACTATTACTAGCACGTAGTTCGAGTTTTTTTTAACTCGAAATACTTGGTGTTAAGGCATCAAAGATTGCCACTGATTTCCTCCATTGTTTGACACTGTAGCTATCTCCCTTTATTTTCCTAAAGCCAATATGACCTAATTAGGGATCAACATTACAAGCTACATACGTATATATCTGGCGAAGCCCGTGATGGGTGCATTATTATCTAATCAAGTACTTAATAACAGAGATGTGTACACGTAGTCACCAGACACAGCCAAAGTTACCATCGAAAAGAGTGACAGTGAGTGTCACGCCAACACATTGTACATCTGTGAGCACAACCAGAGCATTCCCAACGACTATACACGTACTAGTTATACCACACTCAAGTGTGATGCATAAGTGATATCTGCCCAATTCAAACCGTGCTGGAAAGGGCTGCCATGGAATATGCAGTTTGTTACTTGTAAAAGTGCTTTGCCAAGTGTTACAGTAGGTACTTGGTGAAGTCAGCACCATTGAAGGCCTTGCCCTGTACATTATGTGTGAGACATGGTTTATCAAGTCTTATAGCTGGTGATATACTGTGCCAACAGCTAGTTGTTAGGACAGCAACATTTAAGGCACTGCCTACATGTGAAGCTTATTGACACTGATGTATGTTGCACTATATAGTGGTAGACTGCAGAGACACATTATACGTACAGTATGTACAAGCAAGTTGTGTATAGTTCACAACTGCCTGTGGCATTTGCCACTGTAAACTGCTGAGTCTCCTACATGCACAGTGTGCTTGTTAACATAGCCATCATGTGCTCCTGATAACCACATGAGAATTGTGATACGTGATTGTCTGTTTCTTTATAGTGCCTGTCCCTGTGAGGTTCAACCAAACCACCTACAATGTAGTCGAAGGAAAGAAATCTGTTTCTATCACCTTGGAAACACTTGCGAGCCACACTTGCTCCTTCTCTGTCATTGTGTCCACACGGGATGGAACTGCTAGTTGTGAGTGACAGACAGAAGATTTTTTGCCTGTAGTTTCTTGTGTAATAGTACAGTGAAACCTGGCTAAGATAACCACTTGTGGACCCGTTCTAACTGACCGTTATAGAGAGGTTGCTGCTCTACAGAGATAGATTCCAATGCCTTAGTGGTATCTGGAGCCAGGGAGGCTGACTGTTTTAGAGAGGTGGCTGCCGTACACAGTGACCATCTGAGACAGGTTCCACTGTATAGTTTTGTGCACCTTCTAACAACAGTGAATTGCTACTCAAGTGTAACTATTCCACTGACAATTCCTGTGTTCTATCACCTTTCAGCTAGTTCTGATTACAGTAGTCGGAGGAGGAGTTCAGTGTATTTCCGAGCTGGAGTGAATGAGGTGTCCTTCACTGTGGCCATCCGTGATGAGGGATTGGTTGAGCTTAACGAGGAGTTCTACATTGAACTGGAGATCCCGTCAGCAGCTGCTACTTCCTGTAGTGTTGTTAAGGACTTACCTGACAATGCCACAGTCATCATTCAAAATGATGATGGTGAGTGTTGCTTCAAGCGCTGCAAAGCAGAACACAACCAGAACATCTTAATTGCCGTAAATGTTCGACTGAACATTACTGCTCTGTGTTGTATACTCAGTCCCCTTGTCTAGGCTGCAATGACACTAATGAGAAACATTTGTCTTATGAACTGAAGGCTGCAGCTGTGAATACCTAAGAACATCAGTCACCAGGAAGGAATGTGTATCTCCACACGAACCTAACTTATTTGCTATTGACAGGAAATTTAGAAGAGCATAAAAGCTTACATTCAACTACAATTTCCAAAGGAAGGCTGAGCTATGGAAACAGTGTCTTCCTATCATAGTATTCCCACTGATAGTCAGATTTTTGTTCAAGCATTAAAGATTGCCACTGATTTCCTCCATTGTTTGACACTGTAGCTATCTCCCTTTATTTTCCTAAAGCCAATATGACCTAATTAGGGATCAACATTACAAGCTATATACGTATATATCTGGCGAAGCCCGTGATGGGTGCATTATTATCTAATCAAGTACTTAATAACAGAAATGTGTACACGCAGTCACCAGACACAGCCAAAGTTACCATTGAAAAGAGTGTCAGTGAGTGTTGCGCCAACACATTGTACATCTGTGAGCACAACCAGAGCATTCCCAACGACTATACACGTACTAGTTATACCACACTCAAGTGTGATGCATACGGTACGTGACACGGAAAACTTACCTTTTTCCGCAGACACGCCGCGTTGGTTTTCCGAGGGCTGCCGCGCGGCAATACGCGGATCGTCAGCGCGGCAATGCGCGGACGCTCCGCGGATCTATACAATGCGGAATCCGCGGATGAGCGCGAAAGCTTACGCACTCAATCGAAGACGGGTATTGGCTGCTGAAGCAGTATCCTTGCAGTCACCCTACCACTGAGGGGCTCTCTCCACTGGTCAGCCATTTTGTCATTCGCAAAATCACTGCGTATATATATACGTGCTAGCTTGCGGTTATCTTGATGTTTGTTATAAACAAGCGCAGTATTTGTTATAAACAAGCGCAGTATTTGATATAAACTAGCACAATATTTGGTTAAGCATTGAAAGGTCATGCACAAATAGTTGTTAGATCAGTAAAAATACAAGACAGGCAATTTGTAAGAAGTTCAGTGTCCAGAAGGAGCTCCATTTGCCGCGATTACGTTTCAGGTCATTTGACGCCGCTTGTGAAGGAAGTGTGTTGCGAGTACATACGCACGTACCTGCTGGGTTTCGCCATTTTCCGCACGAATCCGCGCGGAATTCCTGCCTAGATTCTTCCGCACGGAATCTTGCGGAAACCCACAGCGGAATCGTGCGGAAAATCCGAGCACGTCCGCGTGGATATCCGCGTCCGTCCGCACCGGAAAATCGAGGAATTCCTCGGAAAAATGTAAGTTATCCGTGTCAAGTACCGTAAGTGATATCTGCCCAATTCAAACCGTGCTGGAAAGGGCTGCCATGGAATATGCAGTTTGTAACTTGTAAATGTGCTTTGCCAAGTGTTACATTAGGTACTTGGTGAAGTCAGCAACATTGAAGGCCTTGCCCTGTACATTATGTGTGAGACATGGTTTATCACGTCTTGTAGCTTGTGACACACTGTGCCAACAGCTAGTTGTTAGGACAGCAGCATTTAAGGCACTGCCTACATGTGAAGCTTATTGACACTGATGTATGTTGCACCATATAGTGGTAGACTGCAGAGACACATTATACGTACAGTATGTACAAGCAAGTTATGTATAGTTCACAACTGCCTGTGGCATTTGCCACTGTAAACTGGTGAGTCTCCTACGTGCATAGTGTGTTTGTTAACATAGCCATTATGTGCTCCTGATAACCACATGAGAATTGTGATACGTGATTGTCTGTTTCCTTTACAGTACCTGTCCCTGTGAGGTTCAACCAAACCACCTACAGTGTAGTCGAAGGAAAGAAATCTGTTTCTATCACCTTGGAAGCACTTGCGAGTCACACTTGCTCCTTCTCTGTCATTGTGTCCACACGGGATGGAACTGCTAGTTGTGAGTGACAGACAGAAGTTTTTTTTGCCTATAGTTTCTCGTGTAATAGTACAGTGAAACCTGGCTAAGATAACCACCTGTGGGCCTGTCCTAACTGACCGTTATAGACAGGTTGCTGCTCTACAGAGATAGATTCCAATGCTTTAGTGCTGTCTGGGGCCAGGGAGGCTGGCTGTTTTAGAGAGGTGGCTGCCGTACACAGTGACCATCTGAGACAGGTTCCACTGTATAGTTTTGTGCACCTTGTAACAACAGTGAATTGCTACTCAAGTGTAACTATCCCACTGACAATTCCTGTGTTCTATCACCCTTCAGCTACTTCTGATTACAGTCGGCGGTACAGGACTGCAGTGTATTTCCGAGCTGGAGTGAATGAGGTGTCCTTCACTGTGACCATCCGTGATGAGAGATTGATTGAGCTTGACGAGGAGTTCTACATTGAACTGGAGATCCCGTCAGCAGCTGCTACTTCCTGTAGTGTTGTTAAGGGCTCACATGACAATGCCACAGTCATCATTCGAGATGATGATGGTAAGTGTTGCCTCAAGCACTGCAAAGTAGAACACAACCAGAACATCTTAATTGCCATAAAATGTTCGTCTAAACATTACTGCTCTGTGATGTATACTTAGTCCCCTTGTCTAGGCTGCAATGCCACAACGAGAAACACTTGACATACATATGAAGATGGATACGAACTGAAGGCTTTAGCTGTGAATACCTAAGGAAAATCACTGGGAAGGAATCTCCACACGACTTAACTTATTTGCTGTTGACCGAACAATTTAGAAGAGCATTGGAAGTTACATTCAACTACAATTTCCAAAGATAGGCTGTGTTATGAAAGAAATTTCTTACTATCAGTACTCCCACCGATAGTGGTCAGAATTTTGTTAAAGCATCAAAAATTCCATTGACTTTCTCCATTGTTTGACACTGTGGATATCTCCCTCTATGTTTTCCTGAAGCCCAAGTATGACCTAATGAGGGATGATGTTACAAGCCTGACGAAGCCTGTGATGAGCCAAATGTTGCATTGAAGTGACAATTTAAAGTGACATGTCATTCATTGGCGTGCCTGATCGTCCAAAAAGAATCATCTACTGTCAACATTGCAAGCCTTACTTTAAATGTAAACCTGCCTTATTAACATTGGTGCCTTGCGAATGCACTTTGTCATGATATTGTAGAGCCTTATTGCTCTGGGCTGCCATTGATAACGTAGTTATTGAATACAATAGTAGTGTTATTTGTAAATGTGCTTTGCCAAGTGTTACAGTAGGTACTTGGTGAAGTCAGCAACATTGAAGGTCTCGCCCTGTACATTATGTGTGAAACAGGTTTTATCAAGTCTTATAGCCGGTGACACATTGTATTAACAGCTAGTTGTTAGGACAACAGCATTTAAGGCACTGCCTACATGTGAAGCTTAATGACACAGATGTATATTGCAGTATGTAGTGGTAGACTGCAAAGACTAATTATACGTACAGTATGTACAAGCAAGTTCTGTATAGTTCACAACTGCCTGTGGCATCTGCCACTGTAAACTGGTGAGTCTCCTATGTGCATAGTGTGTTTGTTAACATAGCCATTATGTGCTCTTGATGACCACATGAGAATTGTCATACATGATTGTCTGTTTCCTTTACAGTGCCCGTTCCTGTGAGGTTCAGCCATGCCACCTACCTTGTAAACGAAGGAGACAAGTCTGTTTCTATCACCTTGGAAGCACTTGCAAGCCACACTTGCTCCTTCTCTGTCATTGTCTCCACACGGGATGGAACTGCTAGTTGTGAGTGACAGACAAAAGTTTTTTTTGCCTGTAGTTTCTCATGTAATAGTACAGTGAAACCTGGCTAAGATAACCACCTGTGGGCCCACTAACTGACCGTTATAGAGAGGTGGCTGCTCTACAGAGATAGATTCCAATGTTTTAGTGCTACATGGGGCCGGGGAGGCTGACTGTTTTAGAGAGGTGGCTGCCTTACACAGTGACCATCTGAGACGGGTTCCACTGTATAGTTTTGTGCACCTTGTAACAACAGTGAATTGCTACTCAAGTGTAACTATTTCATTGACAATTCCTGCGTTCTATCACCCTTCAGCTACTTCTGATTACAATCGGCTGAGGAGGACTTCAGTGTATTTCCGAGCTGGAGCGAATGAGGTGTCCTTCACTGTGACCATCCGTGATGAACGATTGTTAGAGTTTGACGAGGAGTTCTACATTGAACTGGAGATCCCATCAGCAGCTGCTACGTCCTGTAATGTTGTTAAGGGCCCACTTGACAATGCCACAGTCATCATTCGAGATGATGATGGTGAGTGTTGCCTCAAGCACTGCAAAGCAGAACACAACCAGAACATCTTAATTGCCATAAATGTTCGTCTGAACATTACTGCTCTGTGATGTATACTCAGTCCCCTTGTCTAGGCTGCAATGGCACTAATGAGAAACATTTGACTTATGAAGGTGGTTATCAACTGAAGGCTTTAGCTGTGAATACCTAAGAACATCTGTCACTGGGAAGGAATGTGTATCTCCACACAAACCTAACTTACTTGCTATTGACCGAACAATTTAGAAGAGCATTAGAAGTTACATTCAACTACAATTTCCAAAGGAAGGCTGAGCTTAGGAAGAAATGTCTTCCTATCATAGTATTCCTACTGATAGTCAGATTTTGGTTCAAGCATCAAAGATTGCCACTGATTTCCTCCATTGTTTGACATGGTGGATATCTTCTTTTATTTTTCTAAAGCACAAGTATGACCTAATGAGGGATGATGTTACAACCTATATGCCTGACGAAGCCTGTGATGAGCCAAATGTTGCATTGAAGTGACAATTTGAAGTGACATGTCATTCATTGGCGTGCCTGATCGTCCAAAAAGAATCATCTACTGTCAACATTGCAAGCCTTACTTTGAATGTAAACCTGCCTTATTAACATTGGTGCCTTGCGAATGCACTTTGTCATGATATTGTAGAGCCTTATTGCTCTGGGCTGCCATTAAATACGTAGTCATTGAATACAATAGCAGTGTTACTTGTAAATGTGCTTTACCAAGAGTTACAGTAGGTACTTGGTGAAGTCAGCAACATTGAAGGCCTTGCCCTGTACATTATGTGTGAGACACGGTTTATCAAGTCTTATAGCTGGTGACACACTGTGTCAACAGCTAGTTGTTAGGACAGCAGCATTTAAGGCACTGCCTACATGTGAAGTTTACTGATGCAGATGTATATTGCACTATATAGTGGTAGACTGCAGAGACACATTATACATACAGTATGTACAAGCAGGTTGTATAGTTCACAACTGCCTGTGGCATTTGCCACTGTTAACTGGTGAGTCTCCTACGTGCATAGTGTGCTTGTTAACATAGCCATCATGTGCTCTTGGTAACCACATGAGAATTGTCATACATGATTTTCTGTTTCCTTTACAGTGGCCGTTCCTGTGAGGTTCAGCCACGCCACCTACCTTGTAAACGAAGGAGACAGGTCTGTTTCTATCACCTTGGAAGCACTCGCGAGCCACACTTGCTCCTTCTCTGTCATTGTCTCCACACGGGATGGAACTGCTAGTTGTGAGTGACAGACAAAAGTTTTTTTTTTGCCTATAGTTTCTCGTGCAATAGTACAGTGAAACCTGGCTAAGATAACCACCTGTGGGCCCATTCTAACTGACCGTTATAGAGAGGTGGCTGCTCTACAGAGATAGATTCCAATGTTTTAGTGCTACATGGGGCTAGGGAGGCTCACCGTTTTAGAGAAGTGGCTGCCGTACACAGTGACCATCTGAGACAGGTTCCACTGTATAGTTTTGTGCACCTTGTAACAACAGTGAATTGCTAGTTAAGTGTAACTATCTCATTGACAATTCCTGTGTTCTATCACCTTTCAGCTAGTTCTGATTACAGTCGGCTGAGGAGGACTTCAGTGCATTTCCGAGCTGGAGCGAATGAGGTGTCCTTCACTGTGACCATCCGTGATGAACGATTGTTAGAGTTTGACGAGGAGTTCTACATTGAACTGGAGATCCCATCAGCAGCTGCTACTTCCTGTAGTGTTGTTAAGGCCTCACCTGACAATGCCACAGTCATCATTCAAGATGATGATGGTGAGTGTTGCCTCAAGCGCTGCAAAGCAGAACACAACCAGAACATCTTAATTGCCATAAATGTTCGTGTGAACATCACTGCTCTGTGATGTATACTTAGTCCACTTGTCTAGGCTGCAATGCCACACATTTGACATACACATGAAGATGGATACGAACTGAAGGCTTTAGCTGTGAATACCTAAGAACATATGTCACCGGGAAGGAATCTCCACACGACTTGACTTATTTGCTATTGACCGAACAATTTAGAAGAGCATTGAAAGTTACAACTACAATTTTAAAAGATAGGCTGTGCTATGGAAACAGTGTCTTCCTATCATAGTATTCCCACCAATAGTCAGAGTTTTGTTCAAGCATCAAAGATTGCCACTGATTTCCTCCATTGTTTGACATGGTGGATATTTCTTTTATTTTTCTAAAGCCCAAGTATGACCTAATGAGGGATCAATGTTACAAGCTATATGCCTGACGAAGCCTGTGATGAGCCAAATGTTGCATTGAAGTAACAATTTGAAGTGACATGTCATTCGTTGGCGTGCCTGATCATCCAAAAAGAATCATCTACTGTCAACATTGCAAGCCTTACTTTAAATGTAAACCTGCCTTATTAACATTGGTGCCTTGCGAATGCACTTTGTCATGATATTGTAGAGCCTTATTGCTCTGGGCTGCCATTGATAACGTAGTTATTGAATACAATAGTAGTGTTATTTGTAAATGTGCTTTGCCAAGTGTTACAGTAGGTACTTGGTGAAGTCAGCAACATTGAAGGCCTTACCGCGTGCATTATGTGTGAAACAGGTTTTATCAAGTCTTATAGCCGGTGAGACACTGTGTTAATAGCTAGTTGTTAGGATAGCAACATTTAAGGTGGTAGGGAAGGCTCAAAGCTTCATTTAACGTTTGACTATGTAACTTTTAAACCATACAACCATTCATATTTATTATTGCAAATATGATCATCAAGTAAATTTTCGATCATCTGGTGCTATTCATTGATTGATACACACTTCCGTTCCTGAGATAATCTAATTGGAAGTCAAAACGTTTCACTTCAGCTAAAGTCTACCAGCTTCAGGGAAATTCTATCTAGTTCTGACCTGGATGGCTGGAAGGGACCAAACCTGGGATATGCAACCTACAGGCAAGCGTGCACAAACCTATGGCAGCGATTATTCATTTTCCTTTTTGTTATTCCCATTGGCTTGCAAAGCAACAAATTTTGCTATAACTTCCGCGCCATTACGATTTTCTACAATCACTGCCATACGTTTTTGCACACAACTATGTGCTATTGAAACGCGTCTGGATCGACTGCAACCCGCCAGACTAGATAGGCCAGCAATACCTTTGTCCTACACAAGAACATGCCAATGCAAGCACCCTTACAAACTTTGCGCCGATTTCCTAAGCTAAACACTAAGAAGTACAGTAGGTGCAAAAAATATGTAACCATTTCGAAGCGAACTTCGCTGGAAAACTTCGTTTGAAATTCGGCGTTACTTTGTTCAAAGTTTGGGGCTACTTTGTACGAAGTTCGGGGCTACTTTGTACAAAGTTCGGGGCTATTTTGTTTAAAGTTCGGCATTACTTCGTATGAAGTTCGGCATTACTTCGTATGAAGTTCGGCGTTACTTCATACAAATGAGTAAACCTCACAGCGTTAATCCAAAGAATTTCGCACCTGGAAGTGCAACATCTCCACAATTTTGGGAAGAGTAGTGAAGGAAGATCGAGTATGTCCACTCAACATCAGAAACAATCCTCTGCCGTTTGTACTCACTGAATGAAGCCATAACTCGTGATAGATAGCCGACTGTCCACTTAAACTGAAGCAAAATCGATCTGCGCATATAACACTTTTACCCTCTTGGTACGATGGTGTTAACTTCCTGACAATTCTTGGCCCAACTTCAAATGCACTTCGAGTCCACTTTGTACGAACTCGGCCCAACTTCGAACAAACTTCGTCTCAACTTCGAACGAACTTTGAGCCAACTTAGAACGAACTTTGCCTCAACCTCGAACGAACTTCGGCCCAACTTCGAACGAACTTCAAGCGAACTTCGTACGAACATCGAGTCAACTTCGTTCGAAGTTCGCGAAGTTCGTACTTCGCATGGAAACATAATTTCCGTGGCTACCGTACATCTATTATACCTCCTTAAGACCTTTCCAAGCTTTCCAATGTGCGCACACACTAACGCAAAGCCAAAAATCTGACTCGGCAACGGTCAAGCCAATTTACTGTGGTTTTCACACCTCACTTCACACCTTTCCGTGTTATCTTGTAACATACTGAATGTCTGCATTCCTGCTACAGCTGATCGTTACGGTTCAGGTCTAACAGGCGTTTCGCAACCTTCCTTTGTTAACCGCTAGTCTTCGAAAGTTGGGAAACGCCTGCTGCATGATGCCTAAACTAAAGGATTTGAAGCGACGAAGCCACCTTGCGGGCTCAGAAGGGCACGCCACCCGAGGCATAGGGTTATCCAGCAGACAGTCCGCGGACTTCGCTATCCCAACAGACTGGACCACCGAGGAAAGGCGAGTTGTTCTGAAGTTCGTATAAGGTATCGCTCTCACGCTAGACAATACTCCACGAGCAGGACGGCCGTTCAGGAATTTCTCTCTTGCCCTAGCACGCAAGTGCAACTTCGACCGCCCTACCTTCCCTGCTGCATTGCTGTACGCTGTCTTCAGTAGGGCAACCAGTCCTTGTGGTGCGCTCTCGAAACTGGAAGCACAGAAGCCATTTACCTGCGCTAACATTTACGCTGTACGAGCAGTGCGGAGCAGGTGCTTACCCATTTTCCACAAACTTCGCGTTTAGAAGCGTTAATGGCTTACTCTAACGTACGCGTCAAGTTGGCCACGGCCATACCTTTTTCCAGAGCAGCAATTACAATTTGGACCATCAATTAATCAGTTGTATTTGGAACTTCACATGAATTTTAGGTTTTAAGTCATGCAGTCATGTAGTGTCGGCGTTAAAACTTCGGATACATCAATGAGAGCCATAACCAAACATCTGTACCAAAGATTGTGCAAGTTTGATTTTGAGCCTTCCCTACCACTTTAAGGCACTGCCTACATGTGAAGCTTATTGACACAGATGTATGTTGCACTATATAGTGGTAGACTGCAAAGACACATTATATGTACAGTATGTACAAGCAAGTTATGTATAGTTCACAACTGCCTGTGGCATTTGCCACTGTTAACTGGTGAGTCTCCTACGTGCATAGTGTGCTTGTTAACATAGCCATTATGTGATCTTGATAAACACATGAGAATTGTCATACATGATTGTCTGTTTCCTTTACAGTGGCCGTCCCTGTGAGGTTCAACCAAACCACCTACAGTGTAAACGAAGGAGAGAGGTCTGTTTCTATCACCTTGGAAGCACTTGCGAGCCACACTTGCTCCTTCTCTGTCATTGTGTCCACACGGGATGGAACTGCTAGTTGTGAGTGACAGACAGAAGTTTTTTTTGCCTATATGTAGTTTCTAAGATAACCAACCACCTGTGGGCCCGTTCTAACTGACCGTTATAGAGAGGTGGCTGCTTTGCAGAGATAGATTCCAATGCTTTAGTGCTATCTGGGGCCAGGGAGGCTGGCTGTTTTAGAGAGGTGGCTGCCGTACACAGTGACCATCTGAGACAGGTTCCACTGTATAGTTTTGTGCACCTTGTAACAACAGTGAATTGCTAGTTAAGTGTAACTATCTCATTGACAATTCCTGTGTTCTATCACCCTTCAGCTACTTCTGATTACAGTCGGCGGTACAGGACTACAGTGTATTTCCGAGCTGGAGTGAATGAGGTGTCCTTCACTGTGACCATCCGTGACGAGGGGCTGGTTGAGCTTGACGAGAAGTTCTACATTGAACTGGAGATCCCATCAGCAGCTGCTACTTCCTGTAGTGTTGTTAAGGGCTCACCTGACAATGCCACAGTCATCATTCGAAATGATGATGGTGAGTGTTGCCTCAAGTACTGCAAAGTAGAACACAACCAGAACATCTTCACTGCCATAAATGTTCGTTTGAACATTACTGCTCTGTGATGTATACTTTGTCTAGGCTGCAATTACACTAATGAGAAACATTTGACTTATGAAGGTGGTTATCAACTGATGGCTTTAGCTGTGAATACCTAAGAAAATCTGTCACCGGGAAGGAATGTGTATCTCCACACGAGCCTAACAATTTCCAAAGATAGGCTGTGCTATGGAAGAAATGTCTTTCTCTATCATAGTACTCCCACCAGTTGTCAGATTTTTGTTCAAGCATCAAAGATTGCCACTGATTTCCTCCATTGTTAGACATGGTGGATATCTTCTTTTATTTTTCTAAAGCACAAGTATGACCTAATGAGGAATCAACATTACAAGCTAAGTACGTACGCAAGAAAACGTGAGAATCCACAGTGCACAAAAGTTTGGTCCTGCGAAAATTAAAGGCCATGCATAATAATTTCAACCAGCTCGTTCTTCCTTTCAAAACGCCTGCCTCGTTGTTGATACAAATTGCTGTGACCACCTCTTTACAGTAGTTAAATAATGGTTTGTGCACACATGGCAGGTAACTCCACATGACCTCCATTGTCTAACAAGTGTTTTTAACATAGCCATATGTGCTCTTGATAACCACATGAGAATTGTCATACATGATTGTCTGTGTTTCCCTTATAGTGGCCATCCCTGTGAGGTTCAACCAAACCACCTACAGTGTAGTTGAAGGAGAGAAATCCGTTTCTATCACCTTGATAGCTGCAGACCATACTTTCTCCTTCTCTGTCTATGTGTCCACACGGGACGGAACTGCTAGTTGTGAGTGACAGACAGCAGTTTATAGCCAAACATGTTTAATTTATATTGCCCATAATTTCTTATGTGATAGTATTAGTTTTGTGCACCTTGTGACAACAGTGAATTGCTACTCAAGTACAACTATCTCACTTCCTTGGGCTAAGACAATTCCTGTGTTCTATCACCCTCCAGCTAGTTCTGATTACACTAGTCGGAGGACTTCAGTGTCTTTCCCAGCTAGAGTGAATGAGGTCTCTTTCACTGTGACCATCCGTGATAACAGACTGGTTGAATCTGATGAGGAGTTCTACATTGAACTGGAGATCCCATCAGCAGCTGCTTCCCGTAGTGTTGATAAGGGCTCACCTTACAATGCCACAGTCATCATTCAAGATAATGATGGTGAGTTTTGCCTCAAGCACTGCAAAGCAGAACACAACCAGAACATCTTAATTGCCATAAATGTTAATCTGAACATTACTGCTCTGTGATGTATACTTAGTCCCCTTGTTTAGGCTGCAATGGCACTAATGAGAAACATTTGACTTATGAAGGTGGTTATCAACTGAAGGCTTTAGCTGTGAATACCTAAGAACATCTGTCACCGGGAATGAATGTGTATCTCCACACAAACCTAACTTATTTGCTATTGAACGAACAATTTAGAAGAGCATAGGAAGTTACATTCAACTACAATTTCCAAAGATAGGCTGTGCTATGGAAGAAATGTCTTCCTATCATAGTATTCCCACCAGTAGTCAGAATTTTGTTCAAGCATCGAAGATTGCCACTGATTTCCTCCATTGTTTGACACTGTGGATATCTCCCTTTATTTTCCTAAAGCCAATATGACCTAATGAGGGATCAACATTACATATATGCCTGATGAATCCTGTGATGGGCGAAATGTTGCATTGAAGTGACAATTTGAAGTGACTAGTCATTCCTTGGTATGCTTGATCATCCAAAAGAATCATCTACTGTCAGCATTACAAGCTGTAATTTAAATGTAAACCTGTAGTGCCTTTCGAATGCACTTCATCATGACATCGTGGAGGCTCATTGCTACGTTGTTGATACTTTAGTAGAGATTACAAATAATGACCGCTTCACTTGCAGGTGCACGCGTGTACACGTGCATACACACATGTGTAAGTACTAATAATGTTTTATTCATTGGTGCTTTTCTTCGGGTGAAATTGCCAACGTGTCAAATTTCTAGTCGACTTTTGCTTCTGCTGTGTTTTTGGAGTACTAAAGTGGTTGAAAGCCATTGCATTTGAGTTTGGGTTACTTCTCCTGCAAATGATTATTTTGACCATGGCAGCAAGGCGAGCCCGCAGCATCCATCGTGAAGGAGCTGAGGAAGGATGGCATATCTACTACAAGCACACGGTAACTCGCTGGACCGAAGAAGTAGGTGCAAACCAGGGCGGTCTTCAGTATTAGATTAGCAGAGTACAAGGTGCTGGAATAGTAGCTCACGTAGCCAGCCTGCCATTTTGCTCAGCCTGAGCAAAATGGCAGGCTGGCTACGCAAGACTGGTGCTGGAAGATGACGAAGTCAGTGCTTCCCAAATTTATTGGCTGATCGTGAAGAGGTTTAGCGTGCAAATCACTGCATCAACGATTTGACGATTTCTCAGGATGACACTTAAACTGGGTCACTGTCAGAGCCAGAACTGATTGATCTTCAGCATCGACGAGATTGTAACACCTGAAGAAGGCTCTCGAGGCCGAAACATTTTGTTATTGACTTTCTATGCCACGTGAATTGCTCACGAATTCACCCATTTCATTGTGCTTCACGTTTACGCAATTTGTTCTCATTTGCACTAACTGTTCATTCATTCTGTTAAAACATTTTCTTTCCACAATTGCTTGATATAGTATGGCAAAGGTGGCATGCGAGACTAGTCCAACACAACCAACCAACTGTTCCTTTCAAAGAGAAAAATTGACTCCACACATTTGGATAACTCCCAATGAGCAATAATTACTGTTCATACGCACGTGTACACGAGTACGCACGCATGGATAGGGTGTATTACTTATAATCACCGCAGTACGTCTTCTTAAAATGTGTATGGTGTACATATCCAATGTAAAATTATAAGGTCAGTCTGTGAAGAATCACAAGAAAACATGAATCCACAGTGCACGAAAGTTTGGTCCTGCGAAAATTAAAGGCCATGGTTAATTTATTCAACCAGGTCATTCTTCCTTTCAAAACGTCTGCCTCAGTGTTGATACAAATTGCTGTGACCACCTCTTTACAGTAGTTAAATAATGGTTTGTGCACACATGGCAGGTAACTCCAAATGACCTCCATTGTCTAACAAGTGTTTTTAACATAGCCATTATGTGCTTCAGATAACCACATGAGTATTGTCATACATGATTGTCTGTGTTTCCCTTATAGTGCCCATCCCTGTGAGGTTCAATCAAACCACCTACAGTGTAGACGAAGGAAAGAAATCTGTTTCTATCACCTTGGTAGCAGCTGCAGACCATACTTTCCCCTTCTCTGTCACTGTGTCCACACGGGATGGAACTGCTAGTTGTGAGTGACAGACAGCAGTTTATGGCCAAACCTGTTTAATTTATATTGCCCATAATTTCTTGTGTGATAGTATTGTTAGTTTTGTGCACCTTGTAACAACAGTGAATTGCTACTCAAGTACAACTATCCCACTTCCTTGGGCTAAGACAATTCTTATATTCTATCACCCTCCAGCTAGAACTGATTACACTAGTCGGAGGACTTCAGTGTATTTCCGAGCTAGAGTGAATGAGGTCTCCTTCACTGTGACCATCCGTGATGAGGGACTGATTGAATCGGATGAGGAGTTCTACATTGAACTGGAGATCCCATCAGCAGCTGCTTCTAGTAATGTTGTTAAGGGCTCACCTGACAATGCCACAGTCATCATTAAAGATGATGATGGTGAGTTTTGCCTCAAGCACTGCAAAGCAGAACACAACCAGAACATCTTAATTGCCACAAATGTTCGTCTGAACATTACTGCTCTGTCGTGTATACTTAGTCCCCTTGTCTAGGCTGTAATGACACAATGAGAAACATTTGTTTTATGAAGGTGGTTATTAACTGAAGGCTTTAGCTGTGAATACCTAAGAACATCTGTCACTGGGAAGGAATGTGTATCTCCACACAAAACTAACTTAGTTGCTAACTTAGGAATATTTAGAAGAGCATAGCAAGTTACGGTCATTTTAGTACAATTTCCAAAGGAAGGCTGTGCTATGGAAGAAATGTCTTCCTATCATAGTATTCCCACATTTTGTTCAATCATCGAAGATTGCCACTGATTTCCTCCATTGCTTGACACTGTGGATATCTCCCTCTAATGCCTTAAATTTAAACTTGCCTTATTAACCTGTGGTGCCTTGCGAATACAATTTGTCATGATATTGTAGAGGCTCATTGTGCTACGTTGTTTATCTTTTTAATATGGTTGTATAGTGTATATATGCAATGTAAAATTATAAGGTCAATGTGCAAAAATAAATCACAAGATAATGTGAAAATCCACAGTGCGTTAAACTTTAGTCCCACAAAAATTGAGGTCCATATGGAACGAATGAGGCCACATTCACTGTGACCATGGCACACTCATCATTACCAACGATGACAGTGAGTGTAGCTCCATTGTAGTGTGCAACAATGAGAACATTCTGAACGTCCATACATGTGTAAGCGAGTGTCTCGGCATTCCCCTTCATTCATTCGTTCATTAAGTTGCTGTCATGCGAAGGCTCTCTCAATCCCAGACCCTGTAGTAAGAAAGGGATCAGGAAGTGACTGTAGGCTTATGCCTGTGAAGCACATTAGGACACAGTATTGCAGTCAATGCAGTGGAGGCAGTGATAGCAGTGGCTGGAGATTGAGAAGTGGGATTGCTGGAGAGATACTAATGGGGAAATGTGTCAATTTCATACGTACCTCATTCCTCTTGCTTATTCAGCTAATGTGTGCACTCAATAACGATGTGTGTTTTTGTCTGTTTTCACTAGGAGATAAAGCAGTTGCGGTGAATTTCAGCCAAGCCATCTACCGTGTAACTGAAAAAGACAAGTACGCCGTTATCACCTTGGAAGCACTTAAGGACCATACTTTCTCCTTCTCTGTCAGCGTGTCAACACGGGATGGAACTGCTAGTGAGTGTCAGGCAGTAGTTTATTACTAAGCCTATTTCTGTGTAGGTGTGTGTAATGTAATGTTCTGAACAATGTTGGACCAGTGAATGAATGTGTAGTCTGCATTACCATCTTGCTGTCTGATGTCTATCATCCTTCAGCTAGTGCCGATTACAGACGTTACTCAAGTTCGGTGAGATTCCCAGCTGGAATTAATGAGGTCACATTCCGTGTGTCCATCTATGATGATAATCGAGTTGAGAATACTGAGGATTTCTACATTGATCTGGAGATTCCATTAACGTCTGCATACAGTAGTGTTATCAAGGGTTCACCGGACACTGCCAGAGTTACCATTACAGATGGAACCAGTGAGTGTCTGGTTGCCTGACATATTGTACCACTGCTACTGTTTGGTGTATTACAACATGTGTATGTGCCATAGGGATTGTGCGCTTTGTATTGTTGGCCATAGGGATTGTGCGCTTTGTATTGTTGGCCATAGGGATTGTGCGCTTTGTATTGTTGGCCATAGGGATTGTGCGCTTTGTATTGTTGCCATAGGGATTGTGCGCTTTGTATTGTTGGCCATAGGGATGGTGTGGTTTGTATTGTTGGCATGTATCCGATAGATAGAGTAGGTATGTACTGCATTGTCACTTAGCTACTTTTGAGGTACGCACAGTACTATACGATATAGACCTGAGTGGCTCGGAAGACTCATATCGATCGATTTGTTGCGCTAGCCAGAACACTGGAAGAGTAATTCAGACGTTTTGGCAACTGATCAGGGCAGCCGTAGGTTGCCGAAACGTCTGAATTACTGTTTCAGTGTTCTGGCTAGTGCAACAAATCGATCGATAAACGTACAGTACTGCCTGTGTGTATAGCTGATACAAGTTGTGGGTTATCTTAGTAAGTTGCGGATATGCAGGTTTGTACAGAAAGGGTACACCATCACCCTTAAGAATTGTACTTGCTTTGCCAAGAGTTTTTCCACTAGCATGCAAGGCTGAGATTGATCACCCCATGTGTGACAATACTGAAGTGTCTGGTCCACATTTCATGTGCTTCTCTCCAATCTTAGGAACTATTTGCCCTCTTCATTTTATCTCTCTTTATTCCTCATCACTTCCATTTCTGACCAGCTGTCTACAGTCATGACCATGTGAACCTTTTGCATTCAGTGTACGATATCATACTGTAATTATTGTGTATATTTGACAGCCCAATACATTAAATTTCCTGTTATCTTCATCAGATGGTGTGAGGTTCAATGCATCCACCTACAAGGGGACAGAAGGAGACAGCATTTTTGTTACCGTGGTAGCAGACCCAATTACTAACTGTCTGAGGAACTTTAATGTCTCTGTAACATCGCGAGATGGAAGTGCTACTAGTGAGGGTCATGCAACATATTACTCACAGACAAACCTATTCAGTGGCAATGCCCATGTTTAAATTACATGATTTGTGTCATGGTGCCTTGCTACGTACATCACTGTGTAAATTTTGTAGTGAACTATTTCACTTTCTTGTGCTTAACCATTTTCCACACTTCATCATTCTCAGGTGGTGCCGATTACAGTGCTCTTATTAGTATACCAGTGACCTTTGACTTTGAAGAAACTGTGAAGAGTTTTACAGTGGATATTACCGATGAGGATTTGTATGAGAACACTGAGGACTTTTTCCTTGACCTGGAGATCCCACCAGAAGCTGTTCTTGAGGGTGTTTTCAAGGAATCACCTGCCAGCACCAAAATTGAAATTGCCAATGATGATGGTAGGTATTGCATCATGAACTATCCCTTAGCTAGTACAGCTGTGTTGATTGGCAAGTTATGGTATATGACACAAGCCAATGGAGTTTTCTGAATTCCACTGTTAGCCATTGAGGTGCAGTAATTGGTAAGTGTCCACAAAGTTTACTGTTGTGCGCTCATGAAACATATTGCAAATGCTTGATGACGGAAATTTGAGCGAGAGGTATCCACATCAGGAGACCCATGTTTCTGTACACTTGCAAATGGAAGAAACTCATTCTGAGAACACTGATTGCCAGAGATCACCTTAGAGGAAGGGTACTCTTGTATCCAGACTGTATCCATAAGCTGCTGTTTTATTCACCTCCTCCCAAACAAATGACCCTTGGCAGACAAGGCCGGTACAAGCAAAGGGTACTGTACATACAGAGTGCCGCAATAGTGATTTGGCATAGGTATTTAGCTACTAGCAAAGGAGATGTAGAATGCCATCCGGACATTTTCTCCCGCAGCAAAGTCGACACAACCGCTCTACAAGACAAGAGCAGTAACTAGCAAGTTTTCAATCTTGTCAACAAGCAAATTGATTTTCGGTCATCCGCAGATATTCTACATGCATGCCTTTGGAAGCATTCAAGTTACTTGCTTCATGCCAGCCCAAGAAGCTATGGACCAATTACAAGAACGCCTTAGTAAAAACCAGCACTTGCTAATTATAAGCATTCTGATTCGGCTATTATGTGCAAATGCCACTAATTCTTACATACATATAACTATTCCCTACGACCTTTTTTTGCATTTGACATAGATTGTGTGATTCCTGTGAAGTTTGGCTCGTCCACCTACACTGTGGGAGAAAAGCAACGATCATTTACTGGCACCTTGGAAACACCAGCTTACTATCCTAGAAGCTTCATTGTGTATGTCGTCCAAAACAGCACATATACTAATGCTAGTGGTGAGTGTCATGGAATGTTTATTGTCACAGTTATATGAATGTCTGTTGCGCATTTGCTTATAATACAATTTACAGTGCCTTGTTGTAGCAATGAATATCGTAGTATAGTGCACTGATTCTGAGTTGTTTGTTTGTTCTCCATATATCCGACTATGTGCCACTGCAACGATAACCTTATAACGCTCCACACTCACTGATAAGGGCCTGGGATGTGTTTTACAGGATCAACTGGTGTCCAACTACCTGCCCTGCAGAAGTAGATTGTTGAGTATGTTAATGCTAGAGTCTGAGACACCACCATATTTCAACATGTCACTTGACTTGTACAAAGTCTTTCACGCATTCCGGTAGCCTCAAACCATCCCATACCCACTGGGGGGCAGAGGATACTAGCGTGCGCCAATCTGCTCTATTGCTGACATTCATGAAACCTTTATACCAGAGGACTAATGTGTCTCCATTATTGTTCCAAGTCATACAGAGCTCTTTTGTGCATTTTGGGTACCCAAAAATGTTGCCTCACATCCTGTGCTGGCTGACATGGTGTGACTGCAGAAGAGAACATTTTCACCATATCCTTATTCTTTTATTAAATAGCATGGATCACAAAATGGCGACCTCACAGCTTAGACACCTAGATAGTGATATGGTACATTTACATGTTTGTATACAATATGTATATGAACCCCAAGTATCACACGTTTGAGCTTGCACTAGTTCGCACATTCCATCTCCCTTCAGTTGATGATCATTATCAAAGTTCAACGATTCCTGTGACCTTCTCCTCTGCGAGGCATGAGCGCCCCTTCACTGTGACCGTCAAGGACGATTTCATCCTGGAGTCTAGTGAATACTTCTTCCTGGACCTGCAGATCTCAACAGCGCCTCCTGCCTGTACTGTTACCAAGGCATCACCTGATAGAGCCATAGTTCACATTAAAGATGATGGTGAGACTTGCCATGTGTGTAATTGTTTGTCAGGGAATGTACTCATAAGGCTAAGAAGTTTAATGATTTACCAATGGTTTGATGAGCCTTTATTATGCCATTGTGGAATTGCAATGGAAGCAGTGTTTGAGTAGCTCAGCGTGTGTGGTGTGGTTGTGTGAGGGGTCAAACAGTATGTGGTGTGGTTGTGTGACGGGTCAGTGTGTGGTGTGGTTGTGTGAGGGGTCAAACAGTGTGTGGTTGTGTGAGGGGTCAAACAGTGTGTGGTGTAGTTGTGTGAGGGATCAAACAGTGTGTGGTGTGATTGTGTGAGGGGTCAAACAGTGTGTGGTGTGGTTGTGTGAGGGGTCAAACAGTGTGTGGTGTGGTTGTGTGAGGGGTCAAACAGTGTGTGGTGTGGTCGTGTGAGGGGTCAAACAGTGTGTGGTGTGGTCGTGTGAGGGGTCAAACAGTGTGTGGTGTGGTTGTGTGAGGGGTCAAACAGTGTGTGGTGTGGTTGTGTGAGGGGTCAAACAGTGTGTGGTGTGGTCGTGTGAGGGGTCAAACAGTGTGTGGTGTGGTTGTGTGAGGGGTCAAACAGTGTGTGGTGTGGTCGTGTGAGGGGTCAAACAGTGTGTGGTGTGGTCGTGTGAGGGGTCAAACAGTGTGTGGTGTGGTTGTGTGAGGGGTCAAACAGTGTGTGGTGTGGTTGTGTGAGGGGTCAAACAGTGTGTGGTGTGGTTGTGTGAGGGGTCAAACAGTGTGTGGTGTAGTTGTGTGAGGGATCAAACAGTGTGTGGTGTGGTTGTGTGAGGGATCAAACAGTGTGTGGTGTGGTTGTGTGAGGGGTCAAACAGTGTGTGGTGTAGTTGTGTGAGGGGTCAAACAGTGTGTGGTGTAGTTGTGTGAGGGATCAAACAGTGTGTGGTGTGGTTGTGTGAGGGGTCAAACAGTGTGTGGTGTGGTTGTGTGAGGGGTCAAACAGTGTGTGGTGTGGTCGTGTGAGGGGTCAAACAGTGTGTGGTGTGGTCGTGTGAGGGGTCAAACAGTGTGTGGTGTAGTTGTGTGAGGGGTCAAACAGTGTGTGGTGTAGTTGTGTGAGGGATCAAACAGTGTGTGGTGTGGTTGTGAGGGGTCAAACAGTGTGTGGTGTGGTTGTGTGAGGGATCAAACAGTGTGTGGTGTGGTTGTGTGAGGGGTCAAACAGTGTGTGGTGTGGTCGTGTGAGGGGTCAAACAGTGTGTGGTGTGGTTGTGTGAGGGGTCAAACAGTGTGTGGTTGTGTGACGGGTCAAACAGTGTGTGGTGTGGTCGTGTGAGGGGTCAAACAGTGTGTGGTGTGATTGTGTGAGGGGTCAAACAGTGTGTGGTTTATGTGCATGTGCTAATTGCAATCATGCTGACTTGGTTATTATGCACAAATCCCACTAATACCTCACATATAAAACTGTTATTGTACAACCTTTTTTGCATTTGACATAGAACGTGTGATTCCTGTGAAGTTCAGCTCATCCAACTACACTGTGGGAGAAAACAAGCGATCATTTACTGGCACCTTGGAGACACCTGGATACCATACTAGACCCTTCACTGTCTATGTCGTCACAAACGACACGAATGCTATTGCTACTGGTGAGCATCATGCAGTAATTTATCGTCAAACCTGTTAGTATGTTACTACCGTAAAGCGACATTTTTATGCACGAGTTTTATTTATGCGAATTATGCGAGGCCATATCTGGTCGGATAAATTTGTATCGCACTACATTATTCTTGCATAATAGTTACGCAAGACGTCACGTGCATAGTTTAACACCTCTTCAATCTGCGGTGATGGCTCTGCTTCGTTATTTCCAAGTCACGGCGTCCTTGCCTACAGCCGAAGAAACGGCACTCGGCGATACCGTGACACAGTCAGCAAATGCCGCTGTCCTACGCGAGGTGCAAGCAGAGCGGCCGAGAAAGCGTAAACCTTACACAGTGTTTACTGCTGAACAGAGAGCTACCATTGGAAAATACGCTTCCGAGCATGAAAACGCTGCTGCAGTGAAGAAGTTCAAGGCAAACATCGAAGGTGGTCAGCTCGGAGAAAGCACCGTTCGTTTGTTCAAGAAGCGCTACTTCGAGGAGTTGAAGGCGAAACATAGTGGAGCCACTGTGTTTTTTAAAGATTATGTGTTTGGCTGGCAATAACGCATAAATAAACACATATATTTGTTGAGAAGCATAAATTTTTTGCACGCATACAATTGTACCTTTACGGTATGTTGCATTTATGTAAGAATAAACAAGTTATGTTGCTTAATTGTAGCAGTGAATAGTACATTATGCAAACACACAGCCAAGTATCACATGTTTTGAGCTTGCACTAGTTCACACATTCCATCTCCCTTCAGGTGATGATGATTATCGAAGTGCAAGGATTCCTGTGACCTTCAACGCTGGAAGGAAGGAGCGCACCTTCACTGTGACCATCAGAGACGATGTAAATCTGGAGTTTGATGAATACTTCTTCCTGGACCTGGAGATCCCACCAGCAGCTGGTAACTATGGTGTTACCGCGAGGTCACCTGAAAGAGCCACAGTGAACATTGAAGATGATGGTGAGACTTGCTACAAGTAATGCACTGCTTTTGCTGCATGTGCTTGAAATGTGCATTTATCCTGTGTTGTTGTGTACGGTCCTCCTAACATTTTCTGTATGTATCAGCTTATTCACACCAGGGGTGGGCGGTATTGATAAATATAGTACCTCGGTATTTCTTGGAAAAATATTGCGGTATAACTACATACCTACTATTGGAGTAGCTGATTTGCAAGCTCCTCTCAATAACATGCTGCAAACTTCATAAGACCTTTTAATGATAAAAATAACATTTTCTCAACTGTACGTACATATAGAAAGAGATCCTTTAACAATAAAATAAGTTACTGTGTCTGAGCTTCTTCCATTTTGTGCCGTTTCGTTCGTACGCTACACGCTACGCGACCGATTCGTTCGTTTAGTGCCGGTAACGATCTATAAAACAAAATGGCCGCCCCGGAAGCTTCTGTTCATCGGTTAAAAATCGTCTTTGGTACCATTTCTCCGTCTGCCCAACGAGCGAAAGTTGTTCACAGAGATGTTCAAGAAGGATAATGTTGCTTAGGAGTTTAATTAAGATCTTGCTTGCGAGTTACAGCTCCAAATGTTACTGAGGCTAAATAGTTAGTCACGGTATAATCGGTATCCGGTTTCCGGTATGACAGACGTACAAATATATACCGGAACGGTATCAATTCAATACCGCGATACCACTACATACCGGTATACCGCCCACCCCTGATTCACACTATTATATATATGCTTTGCACTGAAAATGTACTTGGTGGACATTATTGGCTAAAATTTGTGAACATAGTTCACTGTTGCCCATTTGTTATATACTAACACTAACCTTACTCTTTTATTCACCCATGAATTACGCACCTCTTGTGTAAATGCTCATCTATCACTTTGCTTTTCCCCTAAATACCTGAATAGACTTTTGTACATTGTATAACATAATACGTATGTGCACTAGAAGTGGAGGGAGGGGGAGAGGATCACAGGACATTTTGGCCTGACAGTCGTTTCAACTGCTTACATGTATGTACTGCATCAGTCCTGTGCAGCTGCAGTAGTGCACACAATCACTGCTTAGCTGGTCAATAGGGTCACATTCACAATTTGCACACCTTATTTGTCCTGTTGACTTGGCTATTGTGTGCACTGAGGCAGCTATGTAAATAGGTGATTCACCATACATCATTGTGTGTTTGCATAGAATATGAGATTCCTGTAAGGTTCAGTCATGCCACTTATAATGTGACGGAAGGCCAGGGGGTGAGCTATGTGCCTATCACCTTGGAAGTACTTGAGGACCGTACTTTCTCCTTTAAAGTCAGCGTGTCCACACGAGATGGAAGTGCTGAAGGTGAGTGACATGTAATAGTGTATGGGCAAACATATGCAGGACTGCCCATAAATAGTTTCATGTATGTAAACTATAGTGTGTGTAATATAATGTAATGTCTTACTGCAGCAATGAATATACATGTGCAAGTACATATTTATTAATAGCCAACCAATCTCTTCTTTGCTCAACTCGTCTTACATTGTATCATTCTTCAGCAGACAAAGATTACAGGACTTTGGAACGCCACATCACATTTTCACCTACACAGAAGGTGTACTCCTTCATTGTTCAGATCTATGATGATGAAGAGCCTGAGATACCTGAGGAGTTCTACATTGATCTGAGGATTGCACCAGAAGCTGAATCCCGTGGTGTACGCCTGGTGTCACCAGACACTGCCACTGTTGTCATTAAAGATGATGACAGTGAGTGTTGCTCTAACATACAGACATTACATACTGTACACCAGTGAACGAGGTCACATATTCTGAACAGTGCTGAGTGTGGTTGCTGTGATTGCTCTTGCCCTTGTTCTCAGTGATTCAGTCTCAGTCAGCATTCATGTCGGTGTATTTGCTGTGAACCTTTCACCAGTCTAAAAATAGTTTTTTGTTCAGGTTGAAAGAAATCTTTGTTTACAGGAGGAGGGTAACACCAGCTTGTTTAGTGTGCTATTGACTAGTCCAAACTTGTTGTTATGATATATCATTGGAGTGTTTCTATAGCTCTGGGTATTAGAGGGACAACACACTTGACCAAAACTTACAGGAATTATGGTCCAGTCAGGCTTCCTATATGTTGCAAGAGCCAAAGAGTTCTTGTCATTAAATGATGCAGCACATATCCAGATGTACACATTCCTATTTCACAGTGAATTAACAACTGTGGTTTAGGGAGAATGTAAATTATGCTACTCTGATCAATCAAACTGTGGAGAAGCATCTATCTCTTGCGTATGGTCAAATTCATTTATTTGTTGTCCTTTGCAGTGGTTATACTCACACTGGATCCTGTGACTGAACCACAGGAAGAAGATGTAGGGACAGTCGACTTGACAATTACTGCTTCCAAGCCTGCAGAGTTTCCCTACAATGTGACGATAAACACAAGGGCTGGCACTGCTGAGGGTTAGTGCAACCATCAGACCCTGTATGTGTGTACTTCCACTAATCTGTGTGCATTGTTTGAGCAACACACACAGAGTCTTTTGCATATGCGATCACATACCTGTGTGAAGTATGATCTAGCCCCACCGCCTGCATGTGTTATAACTTGCGTAGAAACATACGCATACAGCATACAGCTCATAAAGTGAATACTGCAACATTGCTCTTTATTTATTATTATAGTACAGTGCATAGAAAGCATTATGCTACCAGAAAACAGTTATGGTTATTGTCGTTTAAAGGTTAGCGAACGGTGAACCACGTAAGGATAACTGTTAGCGAATGGCAGTTAATTGTTAGTGAATAATGTAATAGCTCACATAAGGGTGTACATAGTTACGTACAGCTCAGTTTTTAGTGTTTTCGAAAGGAGGAGGGACAGAATGGTGTTATCAGCATACCAAAAACGCCAAACCGTGCAACTGCACTTTGCTCACCTTCGTCCGCATTTGATGTCTAGATTTCCCTCTTAGTTGGGCTGGTCTCTGGTCACAATTTCACAACAGCAGCCTTCCATAGTTGCAACTTCGACTTAATTGTACCAACTCGCTGATTTGCAGACTCCAAGTCACTTTACGGATCTCCTCCCTGTGAAGCTTAGAGACAGACTCCAGGAACGCCTTCCCAACATAGCATGATTTGTTATTGCCATACCGCGCAATGGCCTTGTCCATCTCTCGAGGCAAACATCTTCACCGATCACTACTTACAGTTCAACATAGATAGCATGTGTCGCTGCGCTCGCGCCATTTATGTGCAAACTGCAACTATTAACCGTTACCATTTAATGATGTTGGTCACTGGCTGCAACTTGAGCTGGTGGCATTTTTCCTTCAGCCATTGGCGCAAACACTCTTTGCACTGGTGGTGGTGTGACCTGTTGCAACTTGCATTAATAGAAGAATATCTGTTGAATAGCTGGAACTACTATTCAAATCTCGAATGATAATAATAATGGAGCTCAACATGCAAACATCACTCCCAGCTCTGCAGCTGTAACTGCCAGCACTTTCTGTAGCGCTGTTGCAGTTGCAGAGAGGTGGTGCAGCTCCAGGACATCCTCAGTACCATGGGGTCGCCACAGCTGCAACACTGGGAGTGAATTTTGCATGTTTCCGTTACCTTATTAATATCATTAGTATACCATACATGATTTATGATGTTGAGATTTACACACCAAAAGTCTAGTTTGTAGCATTCATACCAGCCCTAAAAATATCCATACGTATACGTATAATAGTATAAATTATAATGTGCATCCCGTAGCGCCACTTTTTCTTCCTTTCTTGTGTATAGCAAATGTTGACTTCAAACCAGGACCATATTATGCAAGTTTCGAGATTGGTGATACAACTGCCACTGTATCAGTGAATATAACAGATGAGAATATAGCAGACCCTGTGGAGATTGAAGATGATGAGTCCTTCCATTGCTTTTTGAACATTTCTGATGAGTTGGTGTCAAAGGGCGTTCAGGTTGATCCATCTGCAGCAAGTACAACTATCACGATCAGAGACAATGATGGTATGCAAGTCACCATGGTGTATGCTAAGCATTAAGTACAAGTGCGGGTACATTGGACTTGTGGTGTAGATAATGAGGTACAGCAACTTGTCCAGTCTCTGTTCATGTGTGCCACTCAAAGTAGAAAACTGGTGTGATAGTCTTAGTGTGTGCGCATATTACTGCAGAGTGAGATTACAGGCATGCCCCAAACTGAACTTCAGTCGTCACTCCTATATATAGCTGTGTAAAGTGTCACAGTGAAAAGGGTAATCATTATGTAGGTTTGCCGAAATGGGTTTACAGGACTCTTCTAATCACCTCTATGTCTGTATTCTTGTAACCCCACATCATAACCAGGGTGTTGCTTCTGTGCTCATCTTAGTGTCACCATGTAGGCAGCAGAAACACAGCGTTTGCAATTGCATGTACAGATTGAATTGAAACAAGAACTTTAAGCAAGTAGTAAGGTTTAGCCCTTAAAGACCCATATCTTGTTCTATTATCATGCCGCGAAAAGAAATTAGACACAATTTGGCAGTAAAGTAAGAATGTTCAAGCTGGTAGTGTAAACAGTCACTGCTGCATGCAGTGGTGCATCTGTGGTAGCATTCAAGTTGAATTCAGCAGAGGTATTCAGATTATTGTTCATGTAAGCTTCATCAGTTTATGTGCTGATTCGCACACCCTGCAATCATGCCTCACTGGGTCACATTCGTACAGCAGCAGCAGTAGCAGCTACGAATTCAGCAGAGGTTCTAGTTTACTCAGATTTTTTGTTCATGTAGGCTTCATCACTTGATTATGCTGATTACTGATTGACAGTGACCCACCCACATGGCTGGCATGCCTCATAATGATTGAACTGTGCTAAGAGAATTCTGCTTAAAGCTATCGTGACCAATGTTCAAACTGCACCTTCCAAGAACCATGCAGACACCTGAGACAGACAGATATGACTGGGAGGATAATGGAATTTAGTCTCAATTGTAGAGTATTATGTTATTCTTATTATCACACGCTGCAATCATGCCACACTGAGTCGCATTCATACTGCAGCAGCAGCAGTAGCAGCAGCTAGGCGCAATTTGCACACAAGCGGGCTATTTCCATGCAGAGCCTAATGGTGATGCATAATGTCATGTGGTACATAGGATTACAGAAATGAAGACCTGTACAGTGTGATGATTGTTAACTCCTTCTGTCCCTTGCAGTGCTGGAGGTTGAATTTCAGCTTGACACCCTTTTGGCTGTGGAAAGCGACGATGATCCTGAAAACATCACAGTGCTTGCTCGTGGTATCCTCGGGACTTCTATCACTATTAATATTTTTGCGAATATAACTGCCGGAGGGGCTGGTACGTGGAGCGTATTGCACATCATATTACCATCTACGTACATACATACTATAGTTGATTCGTGCAAGCTGTGTTGCAAATGTACTGTGCTTTGTAATATTTGATTTCAAAGGCACATTCTGTATTATGCAAGACTCCTAATCTTGTCTGCCAAGTGCTTACAATACGTACATGTACATGCATGAGCCTTATCAATGTATATTCTGTACTATATCAGTGTTGCCTTCTCTTGTACATTCTGTACAGATGTTTCTGACTTTAACATAACAGACAGTGTCACATTTAAGGCTGGGGAAACAAAGGCATCTTTCACATTCCTTGCCCTCTGTGACCTTGAAGAAGAAGGGAATGAAGTTGTTAGACTAGAACTTGAAGTGCAGGAACAAGATCAACATCGTATTTCAATTATTGGCAATGACCACATTGAAGTGGTCATCGTTGGTAAGAGACATACCACTACAATCACTGTACCACTTTCTTCTGTTATTGTGATAGAAACCACTTGCAAGTCACATTCATATCATGCTAAAGAAGGCAGACAAGACTCTATAATTTTCACACAGCTCTGTATAATTCTCATACATGTACAACTCTGTATGATTCTCACACATGTACAACTCTGTATGATTCTCACATAGACTTTACATCTGCTTTGCTTTCCGCACTTGCTGTACTGCAGATAACTGCTCTCCAAATCCAGGGCTGAGAGAAATCAATGACACTGTGTTTTCCAATCCCGTCTACACCGTTCCCATATTAAATTTCACTGAAGGTAGCAGTTATAAATGTAACACTGCTGGATACCCAATGTGCTATCAGGTTGATGGGGAAGCTAACAAATTCTTAAATCTCATCTCTGATAACTGTGTTTCTGTGAATGCCCATTACGTAGCAGCCGAAGACCCTACGCAAACTGTGATTAAGGCGATTGGTGTTGTAGCAACAGACAGGGCAAATAGATGTCATTATGTAAATGTATCTGTCATTGAGGATGGCACTTGTGAAGCAATGGTGGATGGGGTGGAACTAGTCAACGATTCGATAGTTATGTATGGTTTTGCAGTGAAGCACAGAAACAAACTGGTCAGGATTGACGCCCCCAACTGTGGACTTGGATCGGAGCATCTTGTGATGTGGGTACACTGCCAGAAGGTATTGGTAAATGGCATGCCGCAAACCTTGATCAAGTTTATCATTAACCGTGGTCTGTGCCAACGTCCCTCGGCCCATGGACTGATTGGTAGGTTGGACACAATTGAAGTATAACTATGTGTATAAGATTATTTTATAAATACTTGACTTCCGTTTGCACTGAATTGACTCATGTATGTACACTATGTGCTACAAATAGTATAATATATAAAGTGCATCATTGTACTTGTATAGCAACTTCATTGAATGCTTCATCCATTCCATTCCCATTTGTTTGCACTAATTCTCTTCTTCATTTTGTGGCTCAGTCTTGCACATTCTTTCACTTTCCTTTATTTTTGGTATTATTACGGTTTTGCAGCCTCCACTGTCTGCCATCATTTATGCTATGTTTCTGTATGTGTGAGTGGCCATCAACCGAGCTCTCTGATCCTATTTCTGCAAATTTGTAGCTCTAACTTCTAAATCACTTTGTTTTCTGTGTTCTGTACCCACTTGACCACTGTACTGTTCTTCATTATTATTAAACCTTTAAGTGTCAAATGACCAGTACACTGGTCACTTCTGGCAAAGTGTGAAAATACATCTTTTCTGTCTGAACCTGGGAACAGAGATGCTGTCTTTTTAATGTAATTTTTGCGCTAACAGTATTATTTAAAACGTTTCCTCTTTGACTGAAGCCTTTGAAGGTGTGTAGGTACAGAACAGTGATCCTGAACCTTGCAAGAAACCTCCTCCGCAGATCCACTGTATAATGTTGCTGTTGATAAGCAGAAGAAGTATCAAACTTGCAAAGCTTCTACACATTCTGCTTCATGCGGGCTACATTGTTATTTTGACGCTATGCAGTTGCACATAAAATTCGAAAATTTGATGAGTTAAAGTTCTTATGTACGCATCCTCATGGTCTATATACGTATTTCTTGCTTTTCTGGACAGCAATGCAGTCACTGGTGTGCTTTGAGGAGTTGTCATATCACTGACCGGAGGCTGCTTTTTAGAGACTCGGCTGTTGGCGTTCTGTGCATGTCTGTTTAATGAGACTTCCTTTAACTGCTTCGACTATGACTGGTAAATATGAACAGATCTGCTAGTATTGCATGCCAATGCACAATAGTCAGGACGTGTATTATTCTTATATATAATATGTTATTATGTTTTCCCTTATTTACTGCAGGCCAGTTCTGGGGTGTTCCCACCAAACTGGAACCAACACTTGACGGTAACTTCAACCTCACCTTGTATCCTCCTGGAGCAGCCAAGAACCGTACCATGTTTGCCGATGTGCACGAAAGCACTTGGACGGAAATGATAGGGGTGCCTGCTATCCCACATAGCAAATGCTTATTTGTGGGTTCCAGTCAGGCTGGCGCATCTCCTCCAACTTCTGACACAGTGATTGAGGGAATGTGGCAGAATTACACAACAAATAGCCTGTTCGACACCATTTTCAGCTTCTCCCGCTACAGGGAACTGACTTGTGGTTAATGAGAAGAGAGCAGGAGCCTACGTAAAACTGTAACTGTAGTGTTTTGACTCTGTTGCATTACTGTAGTTCCCTAGGCCTAGTATTATTGCTTTACACATACAGGCTTTAGGACAACACTCAAGAGATGCCTGTTGCAATGAACTGTACTGTTTACTATATTAGACAGCTGAGAAACTGTAGGACACAGTGTGCAATTGTGTGCATTCATTACTATTAAAGTGACATTGACATCTGATCATAATTATATTAATAACGTGAATTAATGTGCATATATGTACGTAAATGCCACATGCATGCAACTGGGCTCTGTGCATGTACGTACGTAATTTTAAGGATTGTATCTACATGTACGTATATACATCATTGGATATGTATATAATGTCATTGTAATAGAATACATTGCCATGCTTTTGTTTGCAGCCATGCATTTATATAGCAAATAGACTAATTCAATCTTGCTGAATAATGGCCATTTGTCATTACGTATGTAATTACATGGCAATGCATGCACACGTACATGTTCACTTGCATGCTTTGGCAACACGGTTAACACAACCACACAAAGCCATTAGTCATTTTAGGGTTACTTCCTATAGTCACCCAATCAATCGCATGCACACTGCAATCACTAACGTGACTATATAAAAGAATTGGAACAGTGGAGCTAGCCTCATCCATGCAATGGCCATTATTTAGCAGGTGGTGAGACTCTGCAGTTCCAGTACTACGTATATATAATCGTCATGCATGCGAGTTATTGCAATGCATGAGTGAAGGAACGGGATCCGGAGTGGACACACCCGGAAACAACTGCGCACGTATATTCAGAATGGAAATCAGGAAGGAAAAAGTTTAATTGCTACACAACTGCATGAGCATTGAACAATCAGATGTATGTATATAATAATACATTATACATTATATGCTAACCATTATAATTAAGAAAGTGAGTTCAAATCAATAAAATACCCATAAACAAATAGATTGCCATAATACATATAGCTTAAAATCATCAATCAATCAATCAAGTGGGAAAAAACAGTTCCAAACATCCAAAGGACTACCAAAAATGGTAAAATCACTGACTGAACATGCATGTACATTGAATTAACATGGAAATCACTGGGTTAAAAGCAATCTGTCCTAGAATGGCAAACCTAGCTATATGAAGGGAAAATGCATGTCACTGGCCACTGGTATCGACTGCCAGGGTCTCATCGATCTCTTGGAAGGAGGAGGTGGGCCTATCCAAGGTAGCCACGGTATGGCCTGATTCTTCCTGCTCTGTATTCATACAGGGGATGGTACCAGCTCCTGTGTCTACGGGCAGTTCAGCTTCCCTTGCGTCCAGCACGGCTCCATCCATTAGGAGTTGGTGTGGAGGACCAAGTGGTCCTGTGTCTACGGGAAGTTCAGCTTCCCTTGCGTCCAGAACGGCTCCATCCAGTAGGAGTTGGTGTGGAGGACCAAGTGGTCCTGTGTCTACGGGAAGTTCAGCTTCCCTTGCGTCCAGCACGGCTCCATCCAGTAGGAGTTGGTGTGGAGGACCAAGTGGTCCTATGTCTACGGGAAGTTCAGCTTCCCTTGTGTCCAGCACAGCTCCATCCATTAGGAGTTGGTGTGGTGGACCAAGTGGTCCTGTGTCTACGGGAAGTTCAGCTTCCCTTGCGTCCAGCACGGCTCCATCCAGTAGGAGTTGGTGTGGAGGACCGAGTGGTCCTGTGTCTACGGGAAGTTCAGCTTCCCTTGTGTCCAGCACGGCTCCATCCAGTAGGAGTTGGTGTGGAGGACCGAGTGGCATGGTGTCCCCTTCAGGAAGCAGCTCCAGGTAGGCAGGGGCCATGAATGTATAGGAATCCAGTGCGTGGGAGAGAGAGCCTGCACAGTTCTCAGTGTCTGATTGGCCTGCAGTGTGGACATCAACACTGTAGGGGCCTGGGAGGGGGGTCATAGCGCCAGGGGCATGCAAATGCAGGTAGACCTCAGAAACAACACTGGTGGGGCTTAGGCAGGCAGCAGTTGCTCCATGTTCAGCCTCTTTGCTTATGGGAAGGGACCGTGGCATCACCACTGGGGGTACACACACGTCTTTTGCTGCACAAGGCATGCGAGGATACGCACCCTTTGGTGCGTATTTCTCGATGAAATCGATCTGTACATGGTCTCGCAATAAGGCTGTGTTCCCAGTGCGCCGAGTAATGCACAGGTAGTCTTTAATTCCTGAGCACAGCGGGAGCATGCTCTCACTCAGCCTTTTACCAATCTTCAGAGGATCCAGGTGTCTTGGAAAAATGCAGTGCCAATGCCGGTCCACATAAACAGTAGCCACATGGCCTTTGCTTGGAAGCAAGGTCGACTTGTGTGACTGCTTTGAGTGCAACAGCATACACTGCCTGAGCTCCTTAAGCAAAGTTAAGCAGGCGGTTTCCCCACTACTGACCAGAAAGAAAAGCAGTGCTGCTGAAGATGTACCACATGCACATGTGGTGAACCAGAAGAGGCTGTGGTAGGCCTGGAATGAATGGATGTTGTCGTAGCTGAAGCGTCGCTCCTCCCCACATTGCACATTCACAATGACAATGCCACGAGTAGGGTGCAGCTGTAGGGTGAATGTCTTCAGTTGCTTCTTTTCGACTGTCTCTGGGAGCACAGTAGGATGATCATCTCCCCATGTGAAGATCGGAGTCTTCAGTACAATCCAGTCAACACACCAAGTGGTGTTACCTGCCAGTGCAAGAAGATACAACTATAGTAACTGCTTCATTGGAGTGTTGCTGTTACCAACATGCATACATAATATGATAACACACTAAGACATTTGCTCAGCACAGGCAATCCCCTGTCTGTGTGTATATATAATCCACATTAGATCCCTTGAAATTTTTAATGGATTTTTTTATATTCTAGTCTATTTACAGTAATGCTTGTAATTAGATTTAGGAAGGTCTGAAAAGGATAGAAACAAGTGTTGACATCTCAGTACTTTGACTCATCACATTTCGTTGAGGATCAGAAGTCCTAAATCCCCTAGAGTGCACTCAGGACCACTCTACAATGGATTTAGGACTTCGGATCCTCAAAGAATGCTGCTGGCTTCACAATATATACGATCCCTGGACAAAGTGGCGGCATTGGGGTATGTTTATATGTACATTAGGGAGACAAACTTCGCGTTACCCCAAACGTTGTACAAGTTGGAATGCCACCAGTGCGAGATCTTAGAGTTTCAGATACCTCCGCATGTCCTCGTGTATGGCTGGGATCTGTAGGTGTCCTGTGTCAAGTGCTAGAAATGCACAAAAATTTGAAGAATAGGGAAAGGTGACACGGGGTAACAGCGATTACGACGCTTTTCCCTCACGCAAACTCCAGGTTGCCTTTGGGAACATTGTCGTTCTTAGCAATTTATAATAAGCCTATCCATGGCCTTGAATTGTTCCAGTTCGCAACCATTTCGCAAGTTTTGCTGACGCACGCTAATACATTAGATACGTAGGAGCCGACATTTGGAATCAGGGACATGTCTAAATAGACATCACAGTAGTGACGTCTGATATATATGGCAAAAGGGCAGAAAGGCCTATGCATACGTATGTATAATGTAAAATGCATGTCTCATCCCACTTATAAAATATGTAGCTATATACGTACCATGTGTGCAAATTGAAGGCACCATGCACTGTACACAAGGAACCAAACCAAACTGAGGTCAACAAAACAAGTGCACACATGCATAACATATTAACAATTGCATATAATAGGGAAAATAACACTGTAGTTAATAATAGTTGTACCCCTTGGACATGAATCAGCTACAATCTGTTGTGCTTTACTTGAATGCCACACAACTTCCTGTTGATACCCTTCTTACATGGGATATTCTTATCACCCACACATGAGGCAGTCTGTTGCCATAGTAATGAGACCCACTGAGAATGAGGTATATAGTATGATTGGTTCTCCTCAGTCAGGTGACACATGCAAGTGTTCCCATGAATACAGTTGTTTCAGGGTTTCAAGTCCCAAGTGCACATGGCACACGAGACTCCGCCATGTCAATGACGCATGCATTCATGTGAGCAATTACAGCGTGCAATATGTAAATGAAATGGTACTAGAAACCCTAAAATGTCGACTGGGTACTGTTTATATGCACATGTCCATGCAAGAATTCCTTACACTAATATGCACCACACAGCAACAAGAAGAGTCCATGCAAACAAACAATTGAATCCAGTTGAAACATGAAATGACTGAACAAGACGTGCAGTAGCTAGCTTATTTAGCTATGCTATTACTTAACACGTTTAATTGTGAACCATTGTATAGTCAATGTACTATCAACAGTATGGAGCTTAGCCAGTATTTGAGAGTTACACAACTAGACAAGGGCTGGCTCAACTCACATGCCACATCCAAGATGCAAGCTACCCACATGGCAGCATCTGCATCAGTCGCAGCTTTGAAGCACCACTGCCTGTCCAGCATGTTGATCACAAACCGCTTCCTACCAACGTACTTGACCTCAAGCATGTCCCCCAGGTCCACCACTCGGCGTTTGCGTGGGTTGTCCGGATTCAGAAGAAGGACGGGAACAGTCATACTTATCTGTGCAGAAAGAAATCACAGGATTGGTTCATCTGTGAGAGCCTACTGCACTATTGGCATTAACCCCTGCAGCACCACACACACCACAAGATGTTAACTGCTTACATCCTTCACCACTTCCAGTCTCGTGAGGACAGCATACTTTTCGTGCCATGGATGTGGCGAGGGCTACAAAGAGGTACATACCTTGCTGTAATAAACATAAGTACAATCGTTGTGTGGTCACAAGGTCGACCTATAATCAGTAGTGGCTATTATTCTTACATAAAAAGGATTCCAAATCTTCTTCTTGAGATGGCCAAACATCTGATCATTCCGCCTGGCCATGCCGTACTTGGTCTGCAGTATTAAAACACATACACTTAACCTTTTCTCTAAATGGTCACACATTATATAACAGTTACATCACATGGGAAGTAAGAATACCTGGGGCAGTTACATTTATACGGCTCCCACGCTCCCACCCAGCTGACGTACCTCCCAAGTAGCCTCCAAAGTAGCCATCGCGAACGACTACCGTACGCCAGAAAGTGTGCACGCGCACTTCATTGCGCACTGGCAATGAACATCACGTGCTGAAACGCGTAGAAGGACGTCACCTGCAGGGTCATCGATCGCGCTAGTCGCGTTCCCAGACCCTTTCCCCGCAATAGAGTCTGGAAACGAGAGCTAGTTCCGCATCAATCAAGCACACGGGCGATCAAGCACTTTCATTCATTCTCCTGTGTTCTGCAATCAGAGGCTCCAGAACTGCACATACGATTCACTCGTCAAAGCACTTAATTGGCTAGGAGATTGAGTTAGCTGCTGCTGCTGAGGGTCGTATCCCTTCAGCACCACACTTTAAATTACTCTACACATAGTTACTCATCTCCTTGGTTAGTTAACTGCACGACACATCTTCATTGTCTAACTTCATGTGAAATGGCAGTAATCACTGGGCATTACTTCTATACATCACTGATGCCATGGGTAAAGTCTATTAAATACCATCTTAATTGGCTAACTTTATGTTGCTTCAGTGCACCAGCTGCAACACATAGTTGGCTTGTCTGATGTCATCTTTAAAAATTTGCAGCCATATATAGTAGTAAAATCAGTAATATTTATATACGTACACACACACACACACACACACACACACACACACACACACACACACACACACACACACACACACACACACACACACAGACACACACACACACACACACACACACACACACACGCACGCACGCACACACACACACACACACACACACACACACACACACACACACACAGACACACACACACACACACACACACACACACACACGCACACACACACACACACACACACACACACACACACACACACGCACGCACACACACACACACACACACACACACACACACACACACACACACAGACACACACACACACACACACACACACACACGCACACACACACACACACACACACACACACACACACACACACACACACACACACACACACGCACGCACACACACACACACACACACACGCACACACACACACACACACACACACACACACACACACACACACACACACACACGCACGCACGCACACACACACACACACACGCACACACACACACACACACACACACACACACACACACACACACACACACACACACACGACGCACGCACACACACACACACACACACACACACACACACACACACACACACACACACACACACACACACACACACACACACACGCACACGCACACGCACACACACACAGCACCTAGCAAGTCTGGCCCACTAGACCCATGGACAATTTCTTGGCGGTAAAGGTAAGTCGCATAGAGAAGCTGGGTCAGGCTAGACTAGTTACCACCAGCAAGCTGTTGCAACTGCTTGCATATTAATTGCATACACATTTAGCTAAGGTTCAAATTCCCGATAATATATATGATCACCGGTACCAGCTGTTACCTGCAGCAGACTGCACATGCATGGAATCGAATGTACTGGATTTTTAGGAACAACCAATTGGGGAACAACTGCATCGACATTGATACTCTAATATAATATATGTGATCAACTTCATGTAATGTGACAACCAAGGGGTGTGTTAAAATCATATACTGCCATCTCAAATTTGACATCTTATGACATTATTCTATAACAACTAGCTATTAACTTTAGTAGTTGCATTGCGTGCATGGTTTTCAAGGCTCCTCCTCTGACGATTCTCCACTTGGTTGTGCCCTGGGTCCAATGTGCTTGGCAGAAGTGACTTTGGTTTCATGGTGGCCTGCCAATTGGGAAACAGCTGAACCAGTCTCCTCTACACCTAGTTGTACAGGATAGAGAGGGCAAGCAGCATTAATTTTGAAATACAAACCACACATTATGTGTAGTTGTGTTGAAGTGATAGTGATAGCAAATTAATGAGGAATAACACAGCTGTTGATGATACTCCAAATCACCAATGGCTCGGTTAATTAATGAGTCTTCTTATATGTATACACATGTACAGATCTCCACAGCTCATGCAGATGAGTCCATTGACACATGACGCACGCAGAAAATCTAATATGCCTCGTGGAAATACGGAGTGAATGGCATCGTTGGCGACTTGCCCATAATCTTCAAACACTTATACGTAAACATCTGAATACTATAATTTTGCAGTGCAACTACGTAAAACCACTGAATAGCCCAAAGCCACTCCGCATGGTACACTTACCATTGACTACTCTTCCAGTGTCTGCATCTGGCACTTCACAAGCACAATACATTGGTTGGGTAGTGATCTCGACTTCTGATGCTGTAGCGAGCGGGTACGGTACCGCAGTGTTGCTATCTTGACCAGGTCCCTCAGAGATAGCGATTGCTGCATCACAAGTATCCGTGCGTGGACCACCTTCCGGGGGGATTGGATTTGTATCATGATTCACAGATGCTTGGGTACTGCTTTTAAGCTGTGGATGCACCTCTACAGTGACCTGCATTGACGTACGGAGTGCACTGGGTGGCTGAATTATGGGATCTGAGTGCTCTGCAATGCTCTGATTTTTGAAGGACACCAGATCACCAATAATATCAATGGGACTATCACCGGTCTCGCCACCAGGAGATGAACTGCTGGTGCCTATCCCTCTTCCTGGATCATCAGGCTCACCTTCATGCCCTCCATCATCATCTAGCAGCTGCTGCTCATCATCGGAATCATTTCTTTTACTTTTAATCTGTTTCCTTCTTTGGCCAATGCGGCAACAGACAATGATGCTAAAGACCACACATATAACAATCAGTACACTGGCTACTACAACGCCAATACTTTGCCAAGCATCAGCACTAGACCTCCTCGTTGGTGGTGGTGCAACTGTACTTGGGGTATCAGGAGGAAGGGCAGAGGTAAAAGGAACTGCATCAGGTGGAACCAAGAATGGATGGCCAATGAGAAGAACATTTAAGACTGTACCGAAGTGACCACTTTTCAGCTGCAGAGGCTGGCGTGTGGGGACTAGTTCATAGCATGTCTTATTGGCTTGGTACAAGTACACCTGAAAGACTGGGTTCTCATTGGGAAAACACCGAGCCACAACAATGACTGATCCACCCCCAAGAATATAAACCGATTTCACAGCAGTGCTGTCTCTGCACACCTGTGTGGAGTTGTCCAACACCTGCCTTCCCCCACTCAGTAATGCATGCACCACCGCCACTGCAGACTCTCCACCTTCCTGCATAACATATGCTACGCCACTAGCACCATTCCTCTGAAAGCTTTGTGGTTCGCCGGTGGCACCATCCAAGTGAACTAACTTTGCACCATTCCAGAACTTCATCCCAGCTGTACAGTTGAAGATGTTTGGGTTCAGCATAGGGCACTGAGGGTTCTTCTCAGTATTGTCCGAGGAGTACAGCAGGCGTATGGAACCGAACCGATCGATAATGTACTGAATAAAGGTGTTGCGTTCCGTCAGATGGACTTGCACAAGGGTCTCCTGACTAGATGTGTTGAAGAAATAACCAGTCACCATCCGATTCTTCGGGAGAGTGACTCCTGTCAGACTGCACGGTTGCTCTCCAAAGTCTGTCCAGCGAATACACTTAAGAGAACCTGACTGTGGATCAGAATCTAACAGTACCATCATGTCAGTATCAATTGGTGCAATTGACATTCGCGGCAGCTTCTCTGAGCATGGCACATCAGTGGTAAGAGTGAGTGGACCACCTTGATATTCACACCAAGTGTCACCTCTCAATTTACAGTATGATGTGGAGAATATCATAAGCTTTAGTTTATGGTGTGACTGACAGGTACCTGATTCAGTAGAAATCACATGCAACTTTACAGGTGAGCCATCTTGTGATAGGCCAATAAGACGAGGAGAATATTTCGCTCGAAGACGCCGAGTTTCTCTCCTACCATCTGTCTCGTTGATCATGTTCAGGAAAGGGGCATCAGTTTGAATGTCAAAACGAGTACCTTGGTAAGATAGCTGATCGTAGTTTGGCTCCGCTTGAGTGTTGGCTCCATGTTGGTTCAAATTTGGGTCATAGTCAGTCGAGAAGGATCCATCCAAGATGCTGTCAAACCTTTGAGAAGCACCGTACTCATAACTGACTAAAATTGTCATTGACCATTGTTCTTCAGCACCTGGACACAAAGAAGAAAGCAAACAAGTATTTCGAGTTAAAAAACACGTGGGGCTGCCGCCCCAACTCGAACTACTTGCTGACTCAGTCACAAGTCAGGTACATGACAATTTGTTCAAACTTGCCCATACAGAAAGCATTGGCATGCACATAGCTTCACTCATGCAAGGGAACACAGATACGAACAGACTGTGCAATTATTTCTTTCTTTCCTTTGCTCATTCGGAGCTGCACCAAACAATCCTGCTATTCATACCTAGCCACATGTGTGTTTCTTGCTTGAAGACAGAAACACAATCAGAAGGTATTGACACACACACATGCACACATGCACACACACAAACACACACACACACACACACACACACACACACACACACACACACACACACACACACACACACACATCACACACACACACAGCCCAGAGGGACACGGTAGCAGGTGTTTGGTCGAAGCAGAAAAGGATTCGTTCGAGTACCAACAGCGTGCCACTGGAGACAATTGTAGCTAGAGGCTTTCACTGCGTGCTGAGATTTTCTACGTGAAACACAGCTAGCAAGCCTAAGAATAGAGGATTCACGCCCTCACCAAGCTTGGCGTTACTCCTGCCAATTGTTCTCGGCAGCGTTGTGAAGATAGAAAGTCGGCAAGCCACAAATTCATCACGCAGCAAATGATACGGTGCGTTTCCTGAGCTTAACGCCGCTCCTGTCCTTTATCCGAGGGAATGGTGCGAACAACGCTGATTTTGACATCCAATGAACAGAGGGAGACGTTCAAAGCGACGACTAACGGCGACCTCTGCCGCTTTCTGAGGTCTTTCTGTAGCTTTCTCCCTCTCGCGAGCCACAGAAAATGGCCGACAATATAAATGTTTCGGAATACAATACTTTGCCTGTACTTTACAATATAAATGTCAGTACAGTTATACTACCACCGCATCAACATTATATATATATATATATTTCCGTAACATGAAGCCATACAACGAGCGCAAAATGAAAACAATATAGGGGCTGCCGCAAAGAAGCACGCAAGTACAAGTGCCTATTTCAGTATAAGTGCTTTCCTATGTTTGATATGTGCATGCCAAGTAAGAGTACTCAGGAATAGACAGCCGTTCTTCCAAAATGAACAGCCATGTATCCTCCATTGTATTGGGTTCTCATTCCACACAACACTGCGGGCATACGCAGGATACGGTAATACTTATTTATATCAATACTTAGCAAAACAAGCGAACGACATCAAGCTTGAGGCACACTCTGTAATGTACTGAGGCTACGTATGTGCAACGTTTGTTAGCAAATTGAAAACGGGTCTATTAGATTTCAATCATCACACGTTGTGCGTAAGTAGTCAAGGTAGGAACTCGTTACTTTACCAATTCGTATGCCCACGCTTGCCAGGTTCTACGCAAGCCAATTCGGAGACAAGGGTCTGAGATGCCAGCTTGTGCAGAGATCCCAGAATGCCCAGGGGAACTTCGTATACGCAGGCATGACATTGCAACACCGCCTAGCCTTCCAACGATCAGAAAGCGAAAGGACTATGTCGGGTTACGTACGTCGCGTTGCTAGATCTCAGCATGATCTGACTCAGGCGAAGGTTTGAGTCAGAAAATTTGGCGTCTAAACAGGAGATCGTGTTGTGAAAGTCGGTTGTTTTTTACATTTACTTTCTCACCTTGAGCCAACCTGCTACAGACGCAGGCAAGGGCGACAAGGAGGTGAATCATCAGGGAGACCAAAGACGCCATGTTCATAATTTTATATAATTATTATGTCGCAGCTATACGTACCAATAGGGATGCACTCATCTAATTTCCCCTTACGGTGTCCCTTATGTAGTACCAAAAATAGGCACATTTCACAATGATGTCATAGCTTGTTCAAGCTGCCACTGCTATATAACTTTAATGAAATTTATTTACATCGCCACTGGTCCACTGCAATGCTTCAGATTGAGCATTCATGCATGGTCAGCTAGTGCCTTCCAGCAGTGGAGATTATGGTTGTCATGGTAACAGTTCAAATGCATACACACAGAGTGCTTGTTTTCTTCCCAATTGTTCCCCTGTTTGCAATAATTTCACTAAAAGCTGATCACTAAACTGTAGAACACTAGCTCATCAATCCTCTCCAGCTTCAAGAAACACAATCTCACCTGGATCTAACCCACTTCCTCTTTACAACGTACACCCATTGTCTACCACAGGATGCTACATGTTGTTGTAGAGAATCATTGACGTGACACTCTGTATGCAGATGTTGAAGAACTGATTGGACAAAACATCCTGCAATCAGTTGCTATTGATTGATTGATTCTGCTATGTATATGTTCATCAAGATGTATTTGCCAGGATGCCACATCTACTTCACGGGCGGGCAAGATCACAGGCTGGCTGTCCTAGCTGCTTCCCCCAGGCAGCTAAGCCAGAAGGAAGCTAAAGCATGACCATGACCTCTATGCACACCAGAGCCTGACCTATTGAATGTACGCATGCACTTGCATCAGCCATCCACTGTCCACTTGTGGGGATTCACCCATGGGGTACTGTTCTCTCAGCTACCTTTATAGCACAGTGATTGGTCTCTCTCTTGTATGGCCTGAGGAAAGGTCACTGCACCAAGCCCGTGCATGACCAGGTCTGACCACATGTAAACACCTACACCTACGTATACATATATGTAGTCAGGTGAACCCACTGTGCCTCTCAGGGGTTCAGGTACTCGGTACCTTCTCCATATATAGAATGCTGATCAATCCTGCTACACACAGCCAATGTTGGGCATGGGGTGGAACATGATGTAGGAATTTGGTAAACTTATTTGGGCCACTGGTGTTCTGAACACTGACAAAACCACACTGTTATTGTCTGCCTATACAGTGCTTGTGAAAGCGATGAATCACTTTCATACTCCATTGCTCTTCACTGGTTGTGCGACTCAAAACTGCCGTGATCTATGCAACTGGCACATTTAATACGTATCTCTTGATGCACAATGCTTACACACTACACCACACTTTTCAGTACTGGTGAATGTGATGTATGTACATGTATGAACTTTAGGACCATTACGATAAAGAGGTTAGAGGTGTGAACACAGCCTCATACCACTTGTATAGGGCTACATGTTATGCACATCCGTGCCTGTCAGGGTGGCTGGGCTGCTCATAACAAGCAGTGGACACATGCAAGACCACTAGACCAGGTGGTGTGTATCTTGTGTGTCCACAGTGTACGGATACATCACACCACACACATCACACAAAATACATCGCACCACACACACCACACACATCATGCATACATCACACCACACACACCACACACATCATGCATACATCGCACCACACACACCACACACCACACACATGCATACATCGCACCACACACACCACACACCACACACATCATGCATACATCACACCACACATGCACATCATGCATACATCGCACCACACATACCACACACACACATCATGCATACATCGCACCACACACACCACACACCACACACATCATGCATACATCGCACCACACACACCACACACCACACACATCATGCATACATCGCACCACACACGCACATCATGCATACATCGCACCACACATACCACACACACACATCATGCATACACCACACCACACACACATGTACACACGCACATCATGCATACATCGCCCCACACACATCACACACATCATGCATACATCGCACCACAGACATCACACACATCATGCATACACCACACCACACACAGTGTACCTCTACATGACACCACACACATACATCAGCACAAGTATCTCGCTGTAATACCATAAATACAATCCTTGTAAAGTCACAATGTCGACCTATATAATCAGTAGTGGCTACTATTCTTACATACAACGCATAAAGAGGGCTTCACTTGCCCAGGGTCGTCGATCACTAGCTAGCTAGCTAGTCTCGTCCCCTTTCCGTTCGAGCGCAGTAGAGTCTGGGAACGAAACTTGGTCCGCATCAATCAATCCAGGGCACGGGCAATCACTCATTCTGCTTCCTGCGATCTACAATCAGAGGCTCCAGAACTGTACGATTCAATAGATGTCAAAGCACTCAACAGATTCAGCTAGCTTTATCCCCGGCCCTCAGCATGATACTTATTCTAGGCATTTTACCTCCTTGGTCAATTAACTAATGACACATCTTTATTGTCTAATTTCATGTTGTTTTGGTGTACCAGCTTCACCGCATGAAGTATTGATTTTTCATCGTTTAAAAATTAAGGCTTTATAATTATAAGTATGGCTAGCTTGACGACTTGGTCTGAATCATATATGCATGCACATGCGCAAGCTTGTAGTAAATCAGTCACTAAAAGCCGTATGAACACAACTGCCTGTGTGTACATCTTCCACAGTGTGACCACTTCATATACATGCACATAATGTGACCTACAGTATTTAGAGACCAAGAGCTAGATGCTTTAACAACCTGAGCAACTGTCCTAACAACTGCATTCAGCTCATACAAAATGTGATCAATGTCAACATGACATAAAATGAAACGTATGTGATTAAATTAATCTTAAACTTTTATTGCTCTATTCCCTGTTGCAATGTAATTTGACACACATGGCGATGTATGATATACCACCAAGCCAGTCTGCATGGCCTGCTAGACCCAACTTCCTTGGAGGCAAGGATACATAATTTTATATATAATGATTATAAGTCGCAATGAGAAGTTGGGGCCAGCAGGCTAGACAATAATTATAGTTATGTATCCCCAGGCAGTTACAACTTTGGGCACATTGCATATATACGTACATGCCATACATTGCTCCTGATTAATCACCGGCCGCATGAATCTATGTATATGCATGGTGTGATGGGCTGTCCTCAAAAAAAGCAGACTGCATCCAAGGGCTGGGTCTGCCTTTTAAGTAACAATCAATTGGGGAACAATTGCATCAATATCCCCCATGCAATCATGCAACGTCATGCAATGTGACAACTAAGGGGATAATGTTAAAATCATACCCTGCCGCAATTCTTATGTATATAATATATATGAACATATCAAGCTGTGAAATGCATGCAACCCACTACATGAGAAATTTCTCATAGAGTATATAATCAAGGCTCCTCCTCCTGTTCTTTGCCCTTTGGTGGTGGCCTGTCTCCAATCTGCTTGACAGGAGTGAATTTGGTTTGGCAAACCATTTCAGATACAGGTCGCAAACCAGTCTCCTGTATAACTGGTTGTACTAAATAGAGAGGCAAGCAAACAGCATTTATTTTGGAAATATAACCCACACATGGTGTGTAGAGGTTCATAATTGTGTTGAACTGCATGATACTGATAGCGAATGGATGAGCAATTACACAACTTTTGATCATACTCAAAAGGCAAAGTTTCAACCTGAAGGTCTTTGCCAACTGCTCATCTTGTAAAAAAGGTACCAAAGACCTCCGGGTCGAAACATCCTGCCATTGGTGATGGGAGCATCCTCAACAGCTATGTTATTGCTCATCGATGCACTATCAGGAACATAAGCAACACATGATGCTGGCTTGAGAAACATGCGGAAACACATGCTACTGCATACGCTCTAATATCTTACAGAAGTAACATTATGCAAATGGCTATCAGGATGATAAATTTGTATATATTAGTACAACTGTCCCACTCGGTTATATATCATAATTATACGTATGTACATGTGTGAAATGCGTGCATTTATTATTGAAATGAGTCGCAAAATTTACAAAAATGAAGTACTCAAACATTAGAGCTTATGCAGTAGCAGCACATATACACGCCAAGTATGGTACAAAATGTCAGGCCTTATGCAGAAACACACACACAATATATATAAAAGTCTGTGCTTGTTATCCTCTCCCTTGTGCATACAAATACTGATCAGTACAATTCCATGCTGTACTATATACAGAGCGCTCTCCCACATATGTAAATGCCCACCACAAAACACACACTACTCACAGCACTCACAGTACTTGATTGCTGTATAGTGTGTGCATGTGTATGTACGTACGTATGTAGCATACTTAGCAATGGAATCGTCTAAACTGCAAGTTGTGACCAGTATTGACCAGTAGCCCTACATTTTACACCAGTCGTTAAGACTGTATAGTGAGAAAGACCCCACTCAACAGGGACAGGGTACTTTGCCAGGACTCAATGCTGCACTACTGGCTTGGCCGTACATCCTTCTGGTCTTCTATTATTATTGTGTTATTAATTATTACTACCGAATGGCCGGAAATTTTGGCGGGAAGATATTTTGGCGGATTGGTGAAAATATGTCATTTGGCAGAATTTACTTTGGCGGTTGAGCCAGTTCTTAGCCCCATAATTATATTCATAGCAAAATGGCTAATCGAACGCGCTGGGATTTTAACCGGGCCGTGAGCTAGTTTCCGCTGAGTTAGGACGAAAATGACGATTAAATGCAACTGAGAACTTAACAAATCGTTGTTACGCATACTCTGGACTGTTTTCGTACCGTCGACCTTTACAGTGGCTCTGTACACGTCGTTCGGATCGCCTTCCTCGCGTTGACAGAAAAGCCACCTCTTTCTTTCGGTGTACAAAACTCTTTGGAGAAGCCATGTCCCCGTACGCAGCTTTCAATAGTAAACTCCATGCCGATGATTAGACTGGCGCGTCTAGCTGTAGTCTAGTACACAAGCTATGATTTTGCAATAATGATGACATCACACTGTGAAGTTTTTGGCGGATGAAATATTGGCGGATTGCTCTCAAAACCGCCAATCCGCCAAATAAATTCCCCGCCAAAATTTCCGGCCATACGGTATTATTAATCTTTGTCTTGCTTTCCCTATTATATAGGTTAGTAGGTTATTTATTAGGTTTTACTAGGTTGTATCCCATTATTAAGCTTATTCTATCACCACCACCTCCCTTCTTTCTTTTTTTCTTTTCCCTTTTTTAGGTTATATTATTTGTTAATGTTTTAGTTGAACTAACGCATTTTCTTACTTTCTGTACCCGCATAGTTTACACGACCACATCATCGTCTGACTGCCCAATTGTATTTATACATGCGTGTCCACAAGTGTCAATTATACACTAAAAAGGCAGCCGTAGGTTGCCAAAACGTCCGAGTTACTGTTTCAGTGTTCTGGCTAGTGCAACAGATCGATCAATAGTATCAGCTATAGTGCTAAACCCATGACTGTATTGAAAAGCAACTGCAGTGCAACACACTTCCCAGATACGTATAGCTACCATCTGACACTGACTCTGTTTTGCTTCCACTTCTTCAACTGGACACAGGGTTAATGGCGTCTGTGCGGGAGGCTGTTCTTCTGCACTCTGAACTGACTCTTCTCTCGCTGCAAAGGAAGAAAAGCAATCTTATACCTTACATGTGCATTGTATGTGGAACAAAAGCAATATAATCAGGCTGCCCAACACTGGGGACTATACTACTTCGTAGACTAATTAGCATATTAATGTTTCAGTATATGCATACCGCGCCAATAATGCTGGAGTGGCATAAATCTTGGCATTGTTTTAGGGGCTTCCACATCAGCCTTGGCATCACCAGTGCCAAAATTGACTTCAAAAATACTAAATGTGGAGTCTGCAGGTTTCAACCACGAATACCTCAGTTCAATGCCTGACAGAACTGGCTACGTTCCAAGAGGGCTTACAGCAAGCACACAACATATGACACCACATGCACCGCCACGGTAGCACATGTAATGCACGTAGTGTACCTTTGTTTCCTTCAGGGATGACACCTTGCACTGTCCAATGAACACAGACTTGTGGTTGCGGCACCTCAATGACTTGAGATGTAGCTAGCGCCGGTCTGGTGGGTGGAGTAATCATTTCTGATCTGCTAGATGGTGGAGCAGTTAATTCCGGTCCAGTGGGTTGAGTAGTCAATTTTGGTTTGGTGTGTGGAATAGGCATCTCCGGTCCGGTGAATGGAGCACTTAATTGCAGTCCGGTGGGTGAAGTAGCCATCTCCGGTTGGGTGGGTGGAATAGTCATCTCCAGTCCGGTGGATGGAGCAGTTAATTCCGGTTTTGTGGGTGAAGTAGTCGTCGTCACTTGTGTGGGTGAAGCAGTTAATTCCGATCCGGTCGGTGGAGTAAGAATCCCTGGCGTGCTAGATGAATTAGCCATCTCCGGTCCGATGGGCGGAATAGTCGTCTCCGGTCCGATGGGCGGAGTAATAATCCCTGGTCTGCTAGATGGAGTAGCCATCCCCTGTCTGATGGGTGGAGCTGTTAATTCTGGTTCAGTGAGTGTGGTAGTCAATTTTGATCTAGTGGATGGAGTAGTCAGCTCTGGTCCAGTGGGTGGAGTAGTCATCTCCAATCCAGTGGGTGGAGAAGGTCTGGTGGGTGAAGCAGTTAATTCAGGTCTGGCGGGAGGAGTAATAATCCCTGGCCTGCTTGATGGAGTAGTCATCCCTGGTCTGATGGGTGGAGCAGTTAATTCCGGTTTGGTGGCTGAAGTAGTCATCTCGTGTCCAGTGGGTGGAGCAGTTAATTCTGGTCCGATGGGTGGAGTAGTCACCTCTGGTCCGGTGGGTGAAGCAGTTAATTCAGGTCTGGCGGGAGGAGTAATAATCCCTGGCCTGCTTGATGGAGTAGTCATCCCTGGTCTGATGGGTGGAGCAGTTAATTCCGGTTTGGTGGCTGAAATAGTCATCTCGTGTCCAGTGGGTGGAGCAGTTAATTCTGGTCCGATGGGTGGAGTAGTCACCTCTGGTCCGGTGGGTGAAGCAGTTAATTCAGGTCTGGCGGGAGGAGTAATAATCCCTGGCCTGCTTGATGGAGTAGTCATCCCTGGTCTGATGGGTGGAGCAGTTAATTCCGGTTTGGTGGCTGAAGTAGTCATCTCGTGTCCAGTGGGTGGAGCAGTTAATTCTGGTCCGGCGGGTGGAGTAGTCACCTTCGGTCTGTTGGGTGAAGCAGTTAATTCCGGTCTAGTGGGTGGAGTAGTCAATTCCAGTCCGGTGCGTGGAGTAGTCATCTCCGGTCTGGTGGGACTAGGTTCCTCTGGTACCACCGTGATAGCAGTTGCTGTATCACCCCTGCTGCCATTCAGTGGAGTGACTTGTATTGACATAGAGGGGAGACTGGATAACTCATGAGCTTCGGAATCAGAGGAACTGGCACTACCCTGCCTATTCCTGTCGTGGTAGAGTGCCAGATTGCCATGTATATCAACAACAACAACACCGTCACCATCACCAGGAGGAGATGAGCTCCTGGTGCCCCTCACTCCATCTACTCTGTCAGGCTGACCTTCACACTCTTCATCATCTAGCAGCCATTCCTTACTTCCAACACTATTTCTTCTGCGACGAATCAACTTCCTAGGCCTTTTTCGACATAAGCAGTAAAAGATGATACCGACACCGACAATGACACTGACAATGACAATCAAAAGCACCAAACAAACTGGAATGGTTACAGCAACGATGATGACACTACTATAGAGGCCTGGTGCTGCTGTAACTGCGTCGTGGCCACCGGGGGGAAGTACAGTGATAGAAGGAACTGTAACAGTTGGAACCAGGAAGGGTTTGCCAATGAGAAGAACGTTCAAGACCTTACCAGACCGACCACTTTTCAGCTGCAGAGGCTGGCGTGTGGGGACTAGTTCATAGCGTGCCTTATTGGTTTGGTACAAGTACACCTGAAAGACTGGGTTTTCATTGGGAAAACACTGAGCCACAACAATGACTGATCCACCCCCAAGAATATAAACCGATTTCACAGCAGTGCTGTCTGTGCACACCTGTGTGGAGTTGTCCAACACCTGCCTTCCCCCACTCAGTAATGCATGCACCACCACCACTGCAGACTCTCCACCTCCCTGCATAACATATGCTACGCCACTAGCGCCATTCCTCTGAAAGCTTTGTGGTTCGCCGGTGGCACCATCCAAGTGGACTAACTTTGTACCATTCCAGAACTTCATTCCAACTGTACAGTTGAAGATGTTTGGGTTCAGCATAGGGCACTGAGGGTTCTTCTCAGTATTGTCCGAGGAGTACAGCAGGCGTATGGAACCGAACCGATCGATAATGTACTGAATAAAGGTGTTGCGTTCCATCAGATGGACTTGCATAAGGGTGTCCTGACTAGATGTGTTGAAGAAATAACCAGTCACCAACCAATTCTTCGGGAGAGTGACTCCTGTCAGACGGCACGGTTGCTCTCCGAAGTCTGTCCAGCGAATACACTTAGGAAAACCTGACTGTGGATCAGAATCTAACAGTACCATCATGTCAGTATCAATTGGTGCAATTGACGTTCGCGGCAGCTTCTCTGAGCATGGCACACCAGTGGTAAGAGTGAGAGGACCACCTTGATATTCACACCAAGTGTCACCTCTCAATTTACAGTATGATGTGGAGAATCTCATAAGCTTTAGTTTATGGTGTGACCTACAGGTACCCGATTCAGTAGAAATCACATGCAACTTTACAGGTGAGCCATCTTGTGATAGGCCAATAAGACGAGGAGAATAGTTCGCTCGAAGACGCCGAGTTTCTCTCCTACCATCTGTCTCGTTGATCATGTTCAGGAAAGGGGCATCAGTTTGAATGTCAAAACGAGTACCTTGGTAAGATAGCTGATCACAGTTTGGCTCCGCTTGAGTGTTGGCTCCATGTTGGTTCAAATTTGGGTCATAGTCAGTCGAGAAAGATCCATCCAAGATGCTGTCAAACCTTTGAGAAGCACCGTACTCATAACTGACTAAAATTGTCATTGACCATTGTTCTTCAGCACCTGGACACACAGAAGAAAGCAAAAAGAAGCACGCAAGTACAAGTGCCTATTTCAGTATAAGTGCTTTCCTCTGTTTGAATAATCAGAATAAGCAACTTCCTATGTTTGATATGTGCATGCCAAGTAAGAGTACTCAGGAATAGACAGCCGTTCTTCCAAAATGAACAGCCATGTATCCTCCATTGTATTGGGTTCTCATTCCACACAACACTGTGGGCATAGGCAGGATACAGTAATACTTATTTATATCAATACTTAGCAAAAACAAGCGAACGACATCAAGCTTGAGGCACACTCTGCAATGTACTGAGGCTATGTATGTGCAACGTTTGTTAGCAAATTGAAAACGGGTCTATTAGATTTCAAACATCACACGTTGTGCGTAAGTAGTCAAGGTAGGAACTCGTTACTTTACCAATTTTTTTTTGTTTGTTTTTAATAACAAATAAATAATAAACAACAGACGCACAAAATGGCAATGATAAGTGACGTGTCTGCATGCAGCATCAGTTTGAAATGCTTGCGTGGACAGTTATAGTTACTTTACCAATTCGTATGCCCACGGTTACCAGGTTCTACGCAAGCCAATTCGGAGGCAAGGGTCTGAGATGCCAGCTTGTGCAGAGATCTCAGAACGCCCAGGGGAACTTCGTATACGCAGGCATGACATTGCAACACCGCCTAGCCTTCCAACGATCAGAAAGCGAAAGGACTATGTCGGGCTACGTACGTCGCGTTGCTAGATCTCGCGGCATGATCTGACTCAGGCGAAGGTTTGAGTCAGAGAATTTGGCGTCTAAACAGGAGGTAGTGTTGTGAAAAGTCGGTTGTTTGTTACATTTTCTATCTCACCTTGAGCCAACCTGCTACAGACGCAGGCAAGGGCGACAAGTAGGTGAAACATCAGGGACACCAAAGACGCCATGTTCATAATTTTATATAATTATTATGTCGCAGTTATACGTACCAACAGCGATACACTCGCCTAATTTCCCCTTACGGTGTCCCTTATGTAGTACCAAAAATAGTCACATTTCACAATGATGTCATAGCTTGTTCAAGCTGCCACTGCTATAATTATATAACCTTAATGAAATTTCTTTACATCTCCGCTGGTCCACTGCAATGCTGCAGATTGAGCATTCATGCGCATGGTCAGCTAGTGCCTTCCAGCAGTGGAGATTATGGTTGTCGTGGTAACAGTTTGAATGCATACACACAGAGTGCTTGTTTCTTGATGCTGATGCTGTAGAGGCTCATTGTTGCATCGACATATGAACGGAAGTCAATTATATGAGCAAAAATATGCAACAGGAAGAGTAAAAACCCGGGACGTTTCGACCTCAAAGGTCTTCGTCAGCCGTTTCTTCCCAATTGTTCCCCTATTTGCAATAATTTCACTAAAAGCTGATCACTAAACTGTAGATCACTAGCTCATTAATCCTCTCCAGCTTCAAGAAACACAATCTCACCTGGATCTAACCCACTTCCTCTTTACAACGTACACCCATTGTCTACCACAGGATGCTACATGTTGTTGTAGAGAATCATTGACGTGACACTCTGTATGCAGATGTCGAAGGACTGATTGGACAAAACATCCTGCAATCAGTTGCTATTGATTGATTGATTCTGCTACGTATATGTTCATCAAGATGTATTTGCCAGGATGCCACATCTACTTCACGGGCGGGCAAGATCGCAGGCTGTCTGTCCTAGCTGCTTCCCCCAAGCAGCTAAGCTAGAAGGAAGCTAAAGCATGACCGCCACCTCTATGCACAACCAGAGCCTAACCTATTGAATGTACGCATGCACTTGCATCAGCCATCCACTGTCCACTTGTGGGGATTGACCCATGGGGTACTGTTCTCTCAGCTATCACAGTGATTGGTCTCTCTCTTGTATGGCCTGAGGAAAGGTCACTGCACCAAGCCCGTGCATGACCAGGTCTGACCACATGTAAACACCTACACCTACGTATACATATATGTAGTCAGGTGAACCCACTGTGCCTCTCAGGGGTTCAGGTACTCGGTACCTTCTCCATATATAGAATGCTGATCAATCCTGCTACACACAGCCAATGTTGGGCATGGGGTGGAATGTGATTTGGGAATTTTGGTAAACTTATTTGGGCCACTGGTGTTCTGAACACTGACAAAACCACACTGTTATTGTCTGCCTATACAGTGCTTGTGAAAGCGATGAATCACTTTCATACTCCATTGCTCTTCACATGTTGTGCGACCTAAAACTGCCGTGATCTATGCAATCGCACATTTAATACGTATCTCTTGATGCACAAGGCTTACACACTACACCACACTTTTCAGTACTGGTGAATGTGATGTACGTACACGTATGAACTTCAGGACCATCACGATAAAGAGGTTAGAGGTGTGAACACAGCCTCATACCACTCATATAGGGCTACATGTTATGCACATCCGTGCCTGTCAGGGTGGCTGGGCTGCTCAAAACAAGCAGTGGACACAAGACCACCAGACCAGGTGGTGTGTATCTGGAGTCCACAGTGTACGGATGCTATTCAAGATAGCCCAACCCACTTCATGATAATCTTACGGTAAACCTGGCCAACAGTGGTTTAAGCTAGACACAAGGGCTCCACTGTCCGGAAGCCAGCGCAATGCATGTATATAGGTGTGTGCAATACAGTAAGTTCACAGAGAGCGCATTATACATTATTAAACATGCATCACACATGCCACACACACACACATCCTGCACACATCACACACACACACACACACACACACATACCACACATCCTGCACACATCACACACATCACACACACACCACACATCCTGCACACATCACACACATCACACACACACCACACATCCTGCACACATCACACACATCACACACACACCACACATCCTGCACACATCACACACATCACACACATATGTACATCACGGCACACACATCACACCTACATCAACCACATGCATCACACATGCATCACACATATGTACATCACACATATAAATACATCACAACACATGCATCACACATATGTACATCACACATGTATATACATCACAACTCACGCATCACACATATGTACATCACACCACATACATCGCACATATGTACATCACACCACACATGAATTAGTACACATTGATGCCGTGGGCGACATTGAGGTGATTTAACTCTTCTCAAAGGTGTCCCCTAACCCTAACAGCCCCAGAGATAGGAGGGGACACAGGTGGAATATCAGCATGTGCTAAGACTACAGTGTACATACCTTCACACTCCTACTCCTGGATGGGGCGCATGTTTACATAACCAAACACCCATAACAACAAACCGCTCCTGGGGTTAATGAACACCTGCAGGGCCTATATAGGGGTTAATTGACCTGGCAGCAACATGCATGAGTCACGTGCATACATAGCATGGTGCATGCCTGAGGTAACAGTGAACATGAGCTAATCTTGTACCTCTACATTGTTCTGTGTGGAATATATAGAAGCTGTATATATAAAGTACTGTTTTTGGAGAAACAAGACAAGTAACATGTTATGTACTTCTTCCTATCAACTCAACATGCCCAATAACTTTCATGATAGACAGAGAAGAGATGTGGCACACTGAAAGGAGAGGGGTACTATAACAGCAACAGGATACAGCGGTAGTTGAGGTAAACAGAGATACAAATATTCTGCAAGACTCAACGGTGCCACAGACAACACACTGCTTTGTAGCTGAACCAATAGTAAAAGCACTGGGTGAGCACAGAATGCTCCTATACTCCTGAATCCATCCGACAGTTCAGCCTAGAAGATGAGAACTGTTAAAGTGACACTCAATACTCTTGCATGACACAGGGTTACAAGGGGTCATGCCGCCCCATGCAGGAGAGCATATAAATATACTAAGGCCATACAGTGTTACGTACTCTGGCAGGGCACTACAAAGGATGCAGGCAATTAACCTGAAGACTCTTTCAGCAGCCTCACACTTGTTGTCATAGCTCCCACACACACCTACACTGCAGCTAGCCTGTCTGTGGCTGCTCATTGCACACTGAGGCAATACAGAGCCTGTGTGTCGCCCCCTCTACAGAGCTAACACGCCCGAACAGACACACACACTACAGAGTGCAAGTGCAACCACAGTGTCAACTCCAAAACCTCCTTTGAAACCATCCCATATTCTGTATATAAAATAATCTCACAGCAGCTCAATACCACATTTTGCAAATGAGTGTAACCAACCCTGCGTGAGAACTCCATGCTATGTACAAACATACCATCATCCTGCAATCCATGGCCTGCCCTCTTTGCCACACAGAATCCCTTTAATAGAACTTACAAGGAGACATGATGTCACCTCATCTCCTTATGATAGCACAGAGGTTCACTACCACATCTGAAATGGACAAGGGGAGGAAGGTTTAAGCATAACACACTGTATGACAGCAAGATGTTTCGGTCCCAATAGGGCCTTCTTCAGTTCTAGTACAAAACCTAACAACTGAAGAAGGTCCTATTGGGGCCTAAACGTCTTGTTGTCAAACAAAGGACTTCACGTGGATTATGCAAACTTCTCACCGGGTTCATCTCATTGTATACCCTTCTATGCATGTACTCATCACACCCATTACAATCTACACTGGCTCTATACCATATACCATATATACCATGGAAGTGTAGGCACTAAGAGGGTGATGAAGATGCATTCTGCATGTAACAAGCTGGAACACACATGAACACACACACACACACACACCACACACACACTACACACACACACACACACACACACACACACACACACTGCTGCACACACAAACGAAACAGAACACATGTACACACACAAATGCACACACATACCACACACACCCTCCACACACATCACACACACACACACACACACACACACACACACACACACACACACACACACACACACACACACACACACACACACACACACACACACACACACACACACACACACACACACACACACACACACACACACACACACACACACACACACACACACACACACACACACACACACACACACACACACACACACACACACACACACACACACACACACACACACACACACACACACACACACACACACACACACACACACACACACACACACACACACACACACACACACACACACACACTGCCTCACACACGCACATGAAACACTACACATGCGTGCTGGACACATGCACACAGGAATGTATATACAGACAAGCACCGTCACTACATTTCAGTGAACAATACACAATCATGTGAACGTTGGCTGTCACCTTAAGATAGCCAATCCACCATGTGTGGGTTGACCATGCAGAAGGGGTATGAGGATGGTAGGATTAGGGTGTGTGCATGTGCACCCAAGCACGAAGTGGTACACCTTTTGTAGTGACAGTGTACACTGGCATTCAGTGTCTAACAGTTCACACACCCCACCCCACATTCTAAGGAAGCCACAGCAATGCACTGAACACAGACAGTGGTGTGTCTTGACAGTAACCCACAAACTGTTCAAGACAATCATTGAGGAACTCAGTCCCACATAGCCAGAGCCCTCCTGCCTCAACTTTTCTCTAGTGGAGGAAGAAACAGTGGAGGGGAGGAAGCGGTCTGGCTACATGAGACTAAGAGGAGCTGTGAAGTGGGATGAGAACCGTGGCTACATCCAGAGTGTACGGAAGAGACCATCTTAGGACATGCATCATATCTCATTACCAAGCTTGTGCAACAATGTAATCCAACAGCACTAGGGTCATCTTTAGTGGTCTTGTAGTACTAATCACTTGTAGAACACTACCTGAATCCCGTCATGGGTATCAGATTTCTTGTGTCTGGCCGTATGGACAGATGTGCTCCAAACAGAAGCTGGCATGGGGGGTAACTGGACACGTGATCACCATTAAGCCAATTTCCTTTGCAATGTGTTGACATATCATTGCACAGGTGCATCGAGGTGAATTATAATTATTTCTGTATGCTTAGCGCAACAACAGCAGTGAAAAGACGTGTGGATGCATAGCCTACAATGGGCACAAAGTCGCTGAAAAACACGACCATAGATTTCAACAGTTAATCAAATTCGGCCTTTCATGTAAAACTACAGTCAACAGATCGTGACACACTACAGTAGCATAGGCTACACTTGAAGTCAGTAGTGCTTGTGTTACAGGCCTTCAAAGTTTGTTGAAGCTTTGATTAGCTACTTGCTTGCTTGCGTGACTTCTCAATCAAACCTCAGCCCACTCTTCCACTGATGCTAATTGAACAGCGTTGCATTTTTCACGATCAGAGGCTCGATAACGGCGCTCCCAGGCGCGCTCTTAACCAGATACCTGGCAAAAGCCGTACAGGAATACCTACAGTGTAGTCAACCGACAGTGGCCATTTTAAGGTCGATTTTGAATTGGAATTGGGAAGAAATCAATCAACGCCGGCAATATACGGCTTCGTCTTGTTGGAATTTCAATTTTGGCGCCTTTTAACCAGTGTAGTAGTCGTTGTGAACGTCTTGGCGCACTTTGCAGTAGGGTTTACTAGAAGAGGGAAGTGAGTTGGACGCGTCTGAGGGGGCGCGGAGGGGCGCGGCGTTGTTTAAAGTGTATGGTAATGGCGAATATGCTTGTACCGCCTTAAATGAAGTTCAGCTGTAACCGTAGTTAATGATTAAGGCGCCATTGTGTCGCCTGTGTCGGTGGCCATTCTCCCTTTATTGCTCTGTCTCTTCCGCCTACTAGATCACTGAAGGATGACAGAGAACTGATTCGATTTTTGTAAACGGATCTGATATTGTCGCTCAGCACAGATATGCCTATTTTGGCGATTGAGAACGGGTTCACGAGAAAAAGGAGCCACGATTTAGTGAGTTGTGAACGCATGTGCTGGGTCATGTAATGACTGGTGTGGGCATGGAGCATAGAGCATGCATAAGCAAGACATATTGTAGTTATGACAACAGCGAGATGACAACATCAGTAATCGTGTGTTGTGTCTTGTGAGAAGCAGAGAATGTACCATGTGCTTGTGCAGTCTCCCAAAGTGTATTCATAGTTTGCTGAATAAATCCTATTATGCTGGAGGTTAGTCCTCCCCTAGCCTGTCGAGGTTAGGGGGCGTGGCATTGTATGTGTGCGTGTGTTCGGTTACCTAGGAGATAAGTGTATTCATAGTGTGTGTGACCTTCCAGTATGGACCAATTGACTGCCCACAAATTAGGCACATCAGGTGTGTATAATAAAGAGTTTGTATTGCATGCCCTGACAGGGGGTGGAACAGTCTGTTGTTTGTGTTTGTATATCAGGAAAGAGGGTGGGTGTAGTTTAGAAAGAAAGATTCCTTCAAGATTGGTGTTCAGCACACACACAGACACCAGTATGCATGTGATCTGCCAGTGTACAGTGTGTAGTACAGTGGAACCTCTCTATGTAGGGCATTCTGATTACAGGACGGTCCCAACCACATAGAGCTGTGTACAAATCTACCCCTGAATTAGGGACACCTCTCTATACAGGACAGCCAGCTGGGTCCCAATGGTTTCCTCTATATAGACGTTCCATTATATGTGGCTTTTGAAGCATGACAGCAGTTGCACTTCCTTCTCCAGATGACTCAATTCTGTATCCATGATATTTCTTCCTATTAGTAATTGCTGCGCTGGTTAATAGCACTTTCATGGCTGGTAGTGATCGCTCGTGGCATCAGGGTAATCGCTGTTTCTTGCAGTCAAGCATGTCTTGCTTGTGGTGTGGCTGCTTTGCACGAGTTGTGTGGTTTTGGCATTAACGGTCGATTTGGCAGTTTGCACTGAATGTGACCAAGGTGTGCCGCCGTTCTTGCTAGACTCTTTGTCTCACCTGTGCATTAATGTACCTGTGCATTAATGTACCTGTGAGCATGTCACTACAGTTGTGGATCCAGGTTACACTGCAGTCCAGACACGAGAGAGAACAACATGTAAATTTGTTACCAGACAAATTGAGTGTTGAAATGTACTAGCTTATGTAAATTCCAACACAGATCAATGTTCAGTGTACCTACATACATCCTGCCAATCTAGCCATCAAACAGTGAATGGGCTGTGTAGAACAGTGTTCCTTCGCGCCTCTGTCTTTGGGTCACATGTTGCATCTTGCTACCTGTCTAGTGAAAACCGGTTTGAAGTAGCAGAATTGTTGTAGTGAGGTAGTTTGATTGGCTGCACATTCCGTGTACACTTGAGCTGTAACGTGAACACACCTTTGCACTTTTTAAGGCAAAGTTCCTTGTCACGCCATGTAACCCGTATCGTCCTTTGTTATCTTTCTCTGTCTTTGTCACTGACTTTGTTTGTGTTACTACAAATGTGTGGTTAAGTGCAGGTAAGCACTGTGTCCCTGGAATCACAGGACAATCTGTGCATGTGTGTACTGTGGTTGGTCCTGTTGTGTACTATGGTGACATGCATATTGCAGTTACTCATTGCACTGACAGAATAGTGTCTCCACTTAAGGTGATAATGGTCATAACTTGAGTCTGGTCAATTGTTGACTGTAGGCTACCCTTAGCCCATCAAGTGTGTTTGTGCACTGCAGTAGGAAGCTCTGCAGTGTCCCTGTGTGTGATGTCAGACCTTGTTGGCAGATAACAGGATGTGGTTAGGCCAATGATTCCCCTGTAGTGTCAACTCATGACTGCCTGTGTCAGGTGACTTCTTGTCCCCTTGTACCCCAGGTGGATGATCCCACATGCAATGATGATCACAGTGGAATCTTCTCATCCTTAAAGAAACTGCTTTGGCACTCTGCATCAAACAGCAATGCCAACAATAATAACATTACCCTAGAGGGGGGCAGTGCACAACATCCAGCAGCTCTGGAGCCCTCTTCTGCAGAGGTGGCATGTGTTCCCGGTGTGCAGGTTAGCGGCTCGGACCTCCACAGTTTCCCTAGGGTACCTCATCACGTTGACGGGGTAGTCCAGAAAAGGAAGAGAAAGAGGAGGAAGCCAACACTAATGGGTGACCTCTTGAAGCACAAACAACTGCAGACAATTCCCACTTCAGCTAGTGAAAATGGAACTGTGAATGGGTCTCTGGACTCTTCTTATGACCCCACAACACTGCCCCTCCTATCCCCAGAGTGTTCGCCCTCACTGACCACCCCTTTGCAGTCCGCCCTAAACGGGCATGTAGACAATGTGCGTGGGCTAACACTTGACACTATTCCCTCACTTGCTTGTGCCACTGACAATGAAAAGTGCTCACCTTCAACAGCATCACTTGTTCATGTTTCAGCCAAGAGGAAGAGACGATCTACTGTGAGTGTATGTACATATGCACATACACGCTTCTTGCATATATCCATAGGCTGGTAGGTGATGTGTCTGTCACTCAGTTCATCCTTACGGCAACCTACGAATCAACTTAGGCAATTCTCTATATGTACGTACGTATCTAAGGGACAGTTGAACTTCCGTATGTTACTTGTTCAGATCCAACCATTGCGTACGTATGTAACTGTTTAGTAGCAGCTCAGCATAAATTATACGCAACAGTTGCACGCACACTCATGCATATCCTGTGTGCATTGCCAGCATAGAGAGTGCATGCATGGAATCTTGTCCGTATTCCATGCCCAACCACTCCTCTGCCCTTCACAACACAGGTACAGGACGGACCCCTCATCTCATCTGTGCCCAACACCCCCCTCTCCACCTCTGCACCAGTTAGACAGCTAGACCTGGACCATTCCATCCTCCTACACTGCACAGATGAATTCAGAGAAGCCATAGGTGAGCTGGGTTGAAGCCAGATGTGGTGTGTGGTTGGCTTCCAGGCTGCCCATCACCTGTGTGTGGCTTCATGAATGGTAAGGGTGAGACTCTTGAGGCTTTACACTCTCAGGGAAGACTCCTTTGGGCTGGCAACAGGTCTTTAACCTCTTCCACGAGCCTGTTGGGGAGAGAGATGGGGAGTGTAGGGGATGGGGTGTTGGTCACTTCCTTCATTTACTGCAGTGGGTGCGGATTGGCTGTTCTGTAGACAAAGCTAGAGCCAGCTAGGTGTGGGCATTGTATTGAGGAGTCTCTCTATCAAATGGTAGTTGGGTTGTTTGGGGAACCTTACCCACAATGCCTGTTCTTTGATGACCTGATCTCTGTCCCCTCCCCCACACCAGATGATGAAGTCATCCAATCCCCACTAGGCCACTCCTTGGCTCCATTCTTCCCAGATGTCCCCTCCTCTCAGGAATGTGCCTTCAAGGGCTGTAGTAGCCAGGAGGAGCTTGCTGCCAGTGACGACGAGAAGGATGAGAGTGGGACATTGTTCTCACCCATGTATCAGTTCTTTGACAGCTCAGGTGTGTCCATGTAACAACGCGCACAGCACAGTGGTATGAATGATATGTGGAACATGCTTGGTGCGTGCTTGAGGTGGCCTGGTCCAGTACACATGTTGGGTGTAAACAGCAGTGTTAATGCTCTGTGTGTGTGTGTGTGTGTGTGTGTGTGTGTGTCTGTGTTGTGTCTGTCTGCCTGTCTGTGTGTGTGTGACACTGTGTGTTACGTACTGGTGTAGGTATTGTACCTCCTGCCGCCTCAGTGGGAGTGAAGGAGCCTGTGGAGTGCGATGGGGTGGCTGAGGATGATGAGGTGTTTGTGGACTGCCCAGAGGCTGCTCAGGAAGGACAGATGGTGCTGCAAGGTAGGTTGGCGGTGACACCTGTACCTGATGGCACATGCCTGTGAACACTACAAGTCCGCTTGTTGTACCCTATTTGTATTGCACATGTTTCTGTGTTCCCCTACCGTTAGTTGAGCGTGCCAAATTACTCCAGCATGCGCTGCCCCATTACACATTCTCATTCATCGATTTCTGAACCTCTCCCTGATCGCTTAGTAGCACAGTAGCCCATTGATTGGTTCAAACTATGCAGGTGACCACATAGACAATGTTCAAGGGTGGGAGAACCATGGTTTCTTCTGCACACAACCAGGTTTTAAGGCTTAACCCAACCTAGTCTCATACGTACATGTGCCTATGTTGCCATGTGCCTCTTTTTTCATATATTCTTGTACCAAGCTCTGCCGTTTTACTGCATTGTACATTTACAGCACCCACCCAGCCCCTCCCCCTCCGCTCCATCAACAACACCGCTGAAGAGTGCCCAGGACTGTCCTACAGCGATACCTGTAGCCTGATGAGCCCCTTCTTCTTCATCAAACACCTCCCCATGCTCCCTGATGAGATAAGGAATCGCCAGCCCGTACTGCCGCGACGGACACGCAGTACCCCGGAGTACACCCTTGTATTAGACCTGGTGAGTGTGGTGGTGTGTAAGAGAGTACAGTGTGTGAACACAAGTGTGAGCACTGTCATTTTCTGTATGTATAGAATTGGGAGGATGTTGTTGTGTGTTTGCATGCATAGAAATGGTCAGTAGTAATGTCATTTTGAAAGCAAGTATTTTGTGTATGCATGGAATTGAGAGCAATGTGTTTGTGGTGGATTGTCGTGGATTAGACTTTGATGATAGCAGCCATACTGCTGTGTTGCTGTGTATGCTGGCATCAGAGAGACTAGTGGTGTTCACTTGTTGGTTTCAGTGTTCTTGCCTGTTGCTAAGTGGAGGGCTGTACCTCTCACACATGCCCTATTCAACATGTACATCCAGCTACCCAATGAACCAACTACAGCTACTGTCATTGTAGTAGCCTTTTCCTACCTATTCGGCACATAGCTGATCACTTGAACTCCTCACACTGGCTTCTTCTTTTTGTGTAGTAATCTGTGTATTTATGTACGTAGTACAGGATGTGCACTTCTATAGTGCCAACAGAAATTGGGTTAGCCATGAGCTGTGAATTCATCGCCAACTACAGCAGTGAAATGCTGTACTTTCCTGTTTGCATTTACTTGTCTTGGCTTGCCTTACGTACACTCCCTCTCCCCTCCCCCTGCTCTCCCTCCTCCACAGGATGAGACACTCGTACACTGCAGCATAACCGAACTGGACAAGTTTGATTTTTCCTTCAATGTCACGCACGCCGAAGATGTGTATGATGTAAGTGCCTTTGTGGGCATGATGTAAGTGCCCTTGTGGATGATGCAAGTGCACTCGTGAATGATGCAAGTGCCCTCTGTGTGTCCGCCACATTAATGCATGCATCAGGCTATGCACTAAACCCACCTCAATTGGTCCACACGTGGCCAGGTCACTGAGCAGAGTGTGTACAGTCAATTTCAGGTGGCTTGGACCATCACCGGGAAAAAATCCAAACTGACCAATCAAATGCAAGCTATACTAAACGTCACCGAGTACGACAAATTTGATTGGTCAGTTTGCTTCTTCATTTTTCCACTGTGGGACAAGTGACCTGAAATTGACTGTATACCATACCTGAGGGTGCTGATGAGGGCCAATTTGTTGAGCTCAGGAGTGCATTTTCCCTGTATTACCACCTGGAGTGGTGAGAGGTGCTAATGCCTGGCACCTTTGGACTGCAAGCTGACAATTGTGTGTGAAGTGATGTGGCAATTGCTAGTCATGCCCTCACTGTAGACGTGTTAATTTCCCTTTCGAAAACCAGCTTTTGACTGCTTGTCTCCCATCTAACTTCAACGAGCTACATTCTGGTGTCCTTACCTGTGTTACTGTCTTTACTGCAGGTGTTTGTAAGGCTGCGACCTCACTTCAGAGAGTTTCTTGAGGCAGTGTCCAGAGTCTTTGAGGTTATTCTCTTCACTGCATCCACCAAAGTCTATGCAGATCGACTGATGAACCTTCTGGACCCAAGGAGAAAACTGATCCGACACCGGCTCTTTCGTGAGCACTGCGTGTGTGTTCATGGCAACTACATCAAGGAGCTGGGGATTCTGGGGCGTGACCTTGCAAAGACAATGATCATCGACAACTCCCCTCAAGCGTTTGGTTACCAGGTAAGAATGTGAATGGCTCCTCAGCCATTTGAATGGGCCCACTCTTCTTTGTGCACTGAAGACTGTGATGATGTCACTCCCTTATGTGAATGTACTGTTTACTCCTGTGGCACACAGCTGTCAAACGGAATCCCCATTGAGTCTTGGTTCACGGATGAGTCTGACAATGAGCTACTGCAGCTACTGCCGTTCCTGGAGAATTTACGACAGCAGGTAATCAACAATTGTGCATCGTGATTCACCACAACCTTCCTACCCCTTGCTTCTTTCCTGTCACTGTTCATTCCGCTTTCTCCCCCCCTTGTAGGAGGACGTAAGACCTCTCATTCGGGAGACATTTCGAATGCACGAGTTACTGCCGCCAAATTGACACCATTGCACCAATCAAATAATCAATTGCAGGTTATGCCAGTGCATGTTACTGTTGTGTATCTTTTGTACTTATACATACACCCACTATCTACATACTTACTGTACTGCACATGTACAATAGTGTGATGGTCATTCGCACACACTTGAGACCCATGTGGTGATGGACAATGACTAGCTCCAAACTAGTGTGTGAGGCACACACGCACACACACACGTACGAATGTTGTACTCCTCACTGCGGCACACACTCATGTACTAGCACTTTTCACAGGTGTACCTACTCTCTCCCATTATACAACCACTTGTTTGTGTACTTTGTGTGTACTTATGTCATTGTAATTTCTAAGTAATTGGTGTATGCATTATAATTAATGCAGTGCAATTGCAATGTACCACTTGTCTGAAATATGGTACGTACGTATATAGAATTCAGGGAGACTGCAGAAGCTATTTTTATGGTTATGCAATGTACATACCACATTCATGCATGCATGTTTGCACACTTTGTATACACCATCATGGTTCCGTGTACGCTTTGTGAATCAGCCCATTCACAAGTATGCATGTACAGATCATGCTGTGAGCTCACAAACACTATGATGAATATGAATAATTGGTGTATGCATTATGTATGCATACAACATAATATAATGACTATTACACATACATACCTAGTATATATATTAGCTGCATGTCTTACGGTAAGGCGAAGTAATCTGTAGAGTATATATATATGCGGGCTAAGTCATCCTCAGCAAGTGAGAAGCATCGATCCATGCATGTACTTGTACTTGCACACATTGGGCAGCTCAGGCTCAGGAAGGGCGGTTACAACGTGAAGTACAGGACCTTCATGCAATATATATATACTATGATCGAATAGACAAAGAATGAGATATATAAATTATATGGGTTCGTAAAACATTAGTATAATAAGCCATTCTGCATACATACGTACATATACAGCTATATAGTGGGCGGCATGAGTGCTTTACCATAATATACTGCCTGCATGCATTCACCCGATCGAGTCAATGCCCTAGCTGTGATGAATACCCTACATAATTATACATCTATGTATATCAATCAGACATCACAGTCGACGATGTCTATTTCGAAATTCTTATATGATATATAAGATAGCAATCAATGGCACAATCACAGAAATAAGGTCAATTTGAAAGTGCAGAAAAAGATGTGACTAATCCATTAATCCATGCAGGACTTGGTGTACGTTGACTGTTGCGTAACGAATGAACCCCCACTGCACAATAGGCTAATTTGATTTTCTGTCACAAATTCTCAGCCCTCTGATTGGTGCTCCTTTTCACAGTTCGAATCTGCCTTCAAAGGTGCCTGCGAAATTGCTACATATATAGATAAGAGGTGTACATGGACAACTAAAATTGACAGTAACTATATATACACCATATCCAAACAGCTATACTGCAATCCGATCAGGCTATCAGGTTGGGAGACGATAGCATTGATGTGTCTGCGTGCACATTGGGCAATGGCTGCATGCACCAGGGTACTGAGCAAGTAAGGAGAGCTCACTGTTGTTGCCCTAGCTGCCCCTTTCTCCTATTAGGCATATAAATATTATATACATCACTTAATTTGGACATTCTTATGTATGTAAGTAAGCCAATAAATTTCCAAACTTCACAGACCTTGTTCCTTGTGCTTCCCACTCCACAACATGTTGGTGCAGACCATCTTCGTAGTGCCTCTCGAATGTGGACTGGCTCCAGACCATGCATGTTGGTGACAGCTGAACTTGGGCTTGAGACACCTTCGCCCCTCCCCCCTCCCTCTGTCTCTCCTCCCCCTCCTCTTCCCTCTTCACCTTCATCTTCTCTCCTTATTTCGCCACTGCCTCTTGGAAGCCACTGCTGAAAGCTCTCTCCAAACACACTAGCCTGTTGCTCCCACTTGACAATAAGTGACACTTCCACCAGCTACACACATGCACAAGTGAAGGGAGCATACACACACACTCTGAGACTCACCGGTGTCCTCTGCTGCAGGCGGACAGCTGGACCACAGTATCATTATCACATTAGGCAAACCTGTCTGGTGATGTCATAGCAGATGTGACCCAAGGCATCAATCACCGAAGAGCTGACTTCGGTGTCGTACAACAAAGGGTGGTTGAGCCAGTCCCGAAACTTCTTCTGGTCTTTGTCTGTGAGGGCATATATACTAACACACATCATGTACGCACATACATACACCTTACATTAGTCCATACATACACATATGTATGTTCACACACACTCTCCCACATGCATCCACAAGTGTATACTTCAGCTGTACATATACATATGCACAGTTTAGCATGCATGCTCACAAACACACACACACACACACACACACACACACACACACACGCACGCACGCACGCACACACACACACACACACACACACACACACACACACACACACACACACACACACACACACACACACACAGTCATCAGATTGGCGCTTACGAAAATTTGCACTGCGTAGCTTGGTGTACATCATATACTGACCCACATCCATGTCCCTGGTCAGTAGGTCAGCTCTCTGCATGTGACATGTAGACACACGCACAAACACACATATACCACACACCACACACACACGCACACACACGCACGCACACACACACACACATACACACACACACACGCACGCACACACACACACACACACACACACACACACACACACAAACATACACAAACACGCACGCACACACACACATACACACACACACACACACACACACACACACACACACACACACACACACACACACACACACACACACACACACACACACACACACACACACACACACACACACACACACACATACACACACACACACACACACACACACACACATACACAAACATACACAAACATACAAGGATGATTCTAGAGAAGTGCTCTACTTGCCCTGTACATGATTCAATCTAAATCCTATTTATATACGTACAGCACACTTCACAAAGCACTAGCACCAAGTACGTAACACAGGTACATGCACAACTAACAAGATTTGCGCAGCAGGTGTTGTACAGCCTATGAATAGGTGTATATGGTACTTAATGACCTGAGCGGACTGAATGGACTTTACCTAATGCACATACAATGGTACAGATGTGTTGGGTAATGTAATTACACATGGCTGAATAACAAAGTATGATGCAACAGGACTAGACATTGCGGCTCAGCAACACCTACTGCGGTATGCATTTAACAGCTCTTTACCGCCATATGGCAGACACACCTCCCTCCTCTCACGCTGTACCACATCTTCCCTGGTGTCCACGTCTAGCACAGACACACCACCTGCAACACAGGTAGGGGAGCAAGATACACACCGGAGGTGGACACAGTACAGCACTCAGGGAGGGACCCGACGCAGTACACACTTGTGCACGTATGTATATACACCATGTGCGCTGGTCATTGTTGGGGTGATCTTTGCCACTGTTTGTACAGCCTTCAATGTCATCTTTTGGAGTAAAGTGCCATACAACCGCATACACATGAATAGCACTAAAACATGCACACTAGCATCTTCACTGTGTACATACATGTATACATACATATAAGTATACGTATATCAATCAATCAATCAATCATTATTAAAGTGCACCACACCATAAGGCGCTAGGACGTACAAGAAGTCCAATGTAGCACTATCACGTCATGCGTACATATACATACATACTAACATATAAGTTCACAATGTAGTGACACAATTAGCTTATGTAACGTACGTACACTGCATCAGCTCAGCACATGACAGTGTCACTATCGCAATACGTACGAACCTGGCAGCTCCAGAAGGGCGTGGACCGCAGGTGGTAGCCATTTTAATGATCGTGACCCTCGACTGCTACCAGTAATGTCTCCTAAAGGGAGCAGTAGGACAAAAAAGTTGGCAACTGTCACACGAACCAGGGTTGGAACACTAACCACTCAGTGAAGGTTGGCCAATGCTTGTTCAAGATGAAACAATTGGGGAAACAGCCTACACACTATCTGCATATACATCTACACACATTAGTACCGGGAGGTACTGTGCCACCTTGCTAGTCAAGTACTTACACAGCAGTGGCTACACACACAGCAGCAAAGACCCTTCATAACACTTGCTGCAGATGTGTACACAGCCACTGCAATGAGCAACCTACGTATGTATGTATGTATGTATGTATGTATGTATGTATGTATGTATGTATGTATGTATGTATGTATGTATGTATGTATGTATGTATGTATGTACAACTCTGTCATACAACTCTAGTGACATACGTAGTACAGAAAGACAGTGAACTTTGCATTCTGAATCCCTTAGAGAAGGTGTCCGACCTGAAGGTGTATGTAGCCTGCCTGACTTCCATCAACCCCTCTGTGCGTGCAGTAAAGTGGAGCTCTTCACACTTTAGATGTACTTACTGAGGAATTTGCCCACCCGGTCTAGAGACATGCAGCACAACTCTGCACAACGCACACACCTGGTACATCTTCTGAAAAGTTGTCGCTCGACTGGAGAGCACTGCTAGAGGTCTCCTTCACCTTCAGCACATTCAGCAAACGACGCAACTTGGTCTGCACAAACAAACAGAAATCAGGCTTCAATCTGATGCAGTATTCTGCTGACAGATTATCGTATTGCAAAAAACTTTTTGCAAGACTTATAGTTTGTGGTTTTTGCAATTTGGCCAAAAATTTTCTCTTCACGAAATGTTCTCCACAAAAGGTACAAGGCTGATTATTAACAAATTGCAAAATTGTAACTGCAAAAATTTTTATTTTGAACAATGTGTGAAATTTTCGTCTGCAAAATTTCCCCATTGTACTGTACACAGGTAGAAGTCACAGTCATGCAACTGCAAAAAATCACAGAGTGAGCAGGTCGGAATGCTCCACAACACACAACATGCAGGCGATGAAGAGTGTGATGCATGTAACATTCCATGCCTCCCTTTGCAGTAAGCTACAGACCCACAACAATCTCCTCACCATGTCATTCCGGAACAGAAAGAATATGTCCTCCAGTCCCAGACTCTGCGACTCTCGTGTTTGGCACACAATGCTCAACCTCTCTAGCTGCAACACATACATAGCATGCAGGACGCGGCAAAACAAAGAGATCAGCGACACACAGTGCATGTGTCCACGCTACAAGCCTAAACTGACAGATAGAACTTGTACTGTAGTTGATGAGAGTTCTATGGGAGATGTCTTAAGCTATAATCTAAACAATCTACATAAACAGTGAACCTTGTGAAGAGAAAATTTCATTTCACTACAGTAATCCCTCTTTCTGCAGCTGGCACCATCCTTAATGAGCTACCAAACTGTTCAATGGATAGTCATCACTTGGTTAATTTACACACACGTATTCATTCATCCCCCCACCCACTCACATTGCTACGTTGCACTATCATCACTTACTACATTCCGCATCTCATTGTGCACAATAGATTCCAACAAAATGGCCGCTTCTACAGAAGGATTCGCCACATCCCCAAACACATACCTACAAGGAAATCAAAAGCGACAGCACACACAGTCAAGAGAAAGGGTAGTTCTCGAATACCAGCTTCAAAACAGGGTTGAAAACCTTGCCGACGTTTCGACCAGATGCTCTGGCTTTCTTCAGGGCGAAGAAGGCCAGAGCATCTGGTCAAAACGTCGGCAAGGTTTTCAACCCTGTTTTGAAGCTGGTATTCGAGAACTACCCTTTCTCATGCCTGAGCCAGCTGAGAAGCCCTCACTTCACACACAGTCAACGTGTGAGTGAGATCATCATATGTTTAGATTGGACAGGCTTTGGGCTGGCATTATTGAGTCTAGCACGCTAGACCCTCCCCACTTACACTGTAGCTTTCTAAGTGTAAGTGCTGAAAGTGCCTTCATTTCAACTCGCAAATCATCACTAAGAAAGGACAGTACGCCTAAGGGGTTAATTATGTCAAAACATGTGGATGCAGGAAGAGAGAAGCTTCTAGCCCTGGTAGCAGTGACTCAATACAAGGCGTTGGAAGCACACATGGGTGATACACACATACACTCTCTACAAATTCCACCCTCAGGCTGTGCGAGTCACCTTAACAAGTAGCAAACATAAAAACTTAATAACAATATATAATACATATATATATACAGCTACGGACATGATTGATACAGCATGCAGAGAGGAACAAAGCGGTTGGAAAGGAACTGAAGAGAATGTTATTAAACCCACACCTCAAGTCGTTGATTCTTTGTTATTCTGCTATTTTGACATTTATATATATGTATATATCAGTGCTGCGTGGGGCAGTGATGCCCTAGTGTGCCTTGGCACATGATGCACTTAAATGATATGATATGATATGTAATAATATGATATGATATGATATATATATACAAATGTGTACAATTGCTTTGCCTCCCCTGACCTAAGATGCTATGGCATTGAATACACAGTTACGATTGCACACACACTCACATCATTCCTCTGATCTCCTCTTGGAAGAGTGGCAGTTGAGGCTTTTGCCAGATCAGCGTGGGATGGCCCACAGCGGGCTGAGCCATTCGGCCTCTACCACAGCTTCAGCACTGTCAAAGAGGCACAAGAAACGGTTAAACTGGACTTTTGCAAGGATACACATGCCACAACAGGCCACACATACAGCATACAACCGTATAGCACGAAAATTTCATGAGGTTTGAAGTCAACAATTTTCGTGATTCGGTCAAATTTATGAAATGTTCACTTTGCGAAGTGTTCTCTTCTAAATGAGACAAGGCTGATGTTAAATGGAATTGCAAAATTTTAACTGCAAAATCTTTCATTATGAACAAAATCGCTAAATTTTCTTCCACAAAATCTCCCCGCTCTACGTTATGTGCATGCACATTGCAATAAACCACACTAACAGCACCTTCCTTACTCTCACCAGAGCAACAAGCCAGCCCCAAGAGAGTGCATGTACAGAGGCAGGGAGGTGTAAAACGAGCATGACACCTTCAGCATTTCAAGACCGAGATTGATTATTATTAATTAATTTAGTATTGATTCAGAGCTCATCTTCACTAGTCAACCTATATTATGCACATACCTTACAGGGCATATGTACACATAGCTAATATTGTTTCCCCATTGCAGTGAAACATCATCATAGGCCACAATCAGGTGTATACACACAACATGAGCTGCATGTACGGACTACAGGTGAAATCTGTAGACACAGTGAATTCTCACTGACACGCACACACTCCACTCAACATCCTATGCTAGCTCACTGCTGCATGGAATATGTGCCGCAATAGCTAGCTTGGCACGCTTGCTTGCTTGCTTGTAGGTGCACAAGACCGTGTACCGTGTGCAGTGCACAGGAGTAAACAAACCAGACGTTACTGCCCTTAACTGGTTGACATATCTGCCCATACACTGTCAAGACATACCACTATCCTATGTAGCTTCATTGTCACCCATAGACGACCAACCTGTACTGTCTAACACGTTCAGTCATGTGACCACTTGTCAGAATGTCACAGACACATGTACATACAACTTGTGCATGAGTGGGAGGTACCGTATTCACTCTAAAAATTCGTTATCTCGATTCATCTTGAAAGATGTCAGACCACACACAATTGATGACGAGTTTTCAGTCTTCTAATTTTCGTCACATCAGAGAGGAAATGATTTGCCGCAATATTTCGTGACTCCATGGGAGAGCTCCAGCGTTCGCCGACGACAATGCGCGGCAAAACAATCCATAAAGTTAACAATCGGCACGAAATCTCTTAAACGCTGTCTAAGTACGTACGTCGATCGTCTTCATCTTCACACAGAGTCACAGAGTACGGGTGCTCGTTGTGTCCACATCGGCACGCTCTTGGCACTGACGCGGTGAACTCTTCGCAGACCGTCGGATTTCAGCAGTATTTGCTAAACGCTATTCAATAAGCGTCATTTCCAACCACGACTTTAGAATTCGAAGCTTGCATTCAATCAAGCTGGTGCTCCTAGCAGAGGAGTTCCAGGGAATCACCACCCGCGCAAACGTTTCGTCACCAATCCCCAACTTTATTCACCACCCGTCATCCATTTTGTCACTGTTGGGATTTTTGAGTGACGAATTCTTTTTGGGGGGGGGAGGGGGAACACGGTATGTTCACACACAATGCTGAATGGTGCGGTGGCACCGCAACTTGTGCTCACTCTGTAATAAAATGCTGGTGAGTCATGAGCTACCTGGAGACCAAACAACAACACAGCAAAATGAGTGAGCACCATGCGGGCTCTACCAGCAGCAGTGGTGAGGGCCAGCAACCTACAGCCCAGCAGGTCGAGACAGGTAGTATTGGCTGGCAGAGTGAAGAAGCCGGCCTTTCTCCACAACTTGACAAGGCCCAACTTCTCTCTGATAGGAATAAACTTGTAGCGTAAGTTATCTCCTCTGTGATATTACGACATTGATCATAGGTGCAAGTTTAATTGGGAGTCCCATGTATGGTTGGGACTACAATTAATCTAGTCCAACAGTAAAGTACATTAGGTCTAAGTAAAACCAAGCTGGCCATTACTGTCTGTAGACCTATCAAATGGTGAAAGAGCTGGAAAGAAACGTGGAGCTGCTGGGAGCTAAACCCATGCCCTGTGTCTGTCGTACAGTGACAGAATAGATTATTCAAACTAGTTTGGCTGATCTATGGTGCCAGTGCAGACACAGCACGGATTGCACACAGATGTAGCAACATCGCACCGCATAAGGCCTGGCAAACTCAATTCCCAGTTTATCGTCCCCATCCGCATGCAATTTCCTCTAGGCTGCACAACTTTCATTTTGCCTTATGGTCAAAGACTGGCTTCTTGTGACGTTCAATATGCATATTTCTTAGCGTTTAGGTAACTTCTGTCAATGGAATCGTCTCTCATCCCAACACTTCTTGGACTAGGATGTGCTGTGAATTGAAGCAGGGAAGTTTTCCGTTGCTTGACCTTTAAATGAGCTGTCAGCCGCTGTCATTGACTCGGTGTGCATAGGAACAGGGAAGACAAATTGTCACGGTTGTAAAAATGAATAATGAAAAATGGCCTCCCTCCCTCCCTCATACCCAATTTAAAGTTCCTGGACGATAAACTGTGAATCAAATTTGCACGGCCTAAACCGCAGTAGAGTATAAACCCCATCCAAGCTTAATTTAGTCTAGCGCACTGGGTCATCTCCGACAGAAATGCTGTACAGTATGATCACTATTTGTAGTTGTGCGATACACTTAGGTTACCTGTACTGGCGGTACGGGCTCACTGCCGGGAAACGCAGTACGTACCGTCAGACGCCATATTGTTGGTCACGTGCCACTTTCCCTAGCAATTTGCCCACAGGGGATCGGGCTAGACTCTTGTTTCGTACAGCAATATCTGTACCGATTTAGCTAGAAAGGTGAAAGGATGGTAAAAATGGAAGTGTCTGGAAGCTGACAAATGTACGTTCACCTGGTTGTTGTAATGTCACGGAATACCCCTCTTTGTCCCTAAAATTTCATACCATATATATATACCCAAGCTTGTCACAACCACCAACTGATTGCCCAGCTGTCTATTATTGTGGCACGATGCACTCTAATACCATTGATTGATTGATTGATTGATAGATATTACTGACCTTAACGTATACTGGCGCACATGCCCTCTTTTTGCATGCTTACAGGCATTTGTGCACTTTGAACTGCTGTATTACAGGCCAACTGCATGCATGACAATGTGTTCTATTCATTGCTGCAGTTCTGGATTCAAGTTGTTTTACCCAGAGGACCCCTTATGGATTGTGCGTGGAGAAGGACAGTATCTTTACAACCAGCAGGGGAGGAAGTATTTGGACTGCGTGAACAATATTAATCATGGTTTGTGTCTACATACTTATGTGTCATTAACAGTATAATTTTCTGGTACACACAATGATGGTTTTCACATGTGTATTGATGATCTTGTACATATATTGTCTCCTGTTGCAGTTGGTCACTGTCACCACCGTGTTGTCAAGGCAGGTGCAGAGCAAATGGCTACTCTTAACATCAATTCACGCTACCTTGACAGTCTTGCCGTGAAGTACACCAAACATTTGACCCGGACTCTCCCTGATCAGCTGTCATGTTGCCTGTTTTTCAGCTCAGGGTGAGGAGCAGTGTTGTGTATGTTGATAGGGATACATTCTGTTGCTAGGAGATACACTTTGTTTAGAGATCAGCTGCTTCCTGCGAAAGTTTATGACTCCTTCATAAATAATTTACTTTTTAAAGAAGGCGAACCACTCAACATTGGCTGATTGACATCCCTTCTGCGTCTACTGGGCATACATGTACGTATATATTATAATACATTGCCCCCGAGCTTGTATGTAATGCACTTCAAGTATTGTATATATGTATATATAAAGCAATCTATTACGTATATTCCTTCCCATATACATATCGTCATATACATATAACATATTTACCATACTATATATCTACTGGAGAGGAGTGTGCATGCATGCGTGGTGTGTACCATCAAATGCAGTCACATTATACTCTAAGGTGGTTTAATCTGTTATAGATCAGAAGCCAATGATGTGGCACTGCGGATAGCCAAAGAAGTGACGGGAGGCACTGAAGTGATTGCAGTAGACCAGTGAGTGGGACCAGTACCAGTGCAAAGATGAGATGCAGTGCCCACTGACCGTCTTGCTGCATGTCTGTCTCTTTGCACTCGGCTGTGCAGAGGGTATTATGGTCTTGTCCAGTCTCTGATGGACATCAGCAGCTACAAGTGGAAGGGAGACATGAAGTGGTGCGGGGAGCACACTATTTTGGTGAGCTGCTTGCACTGATATTGTGCCCAATTGACTGCCTTTTATATAGTATACTATCACTATGTAAGCATACTATTTTATGTAGGCGAGTCTAATCAGAAAGGACTGCATTTATGTATGGTCTATTGATGAAGTACACGCATATCTACTTATGTATGTATGTATGTGCACATGCAGGCTCCCTTGCCAGATGTGTACCGGGGCAAGTACAGGGACCCGGAGACCGCTGGACTGTTGTATGCTGAAGAGGTGAAGAAACTCATTGACCAGGCACACAGCAAGGGAAAGAAGGTACGTAGTCTGTGTCTGTGCTGTTCAACTGTGCAGCTGGAATGTCAAGCAGCTGCAATCAATAATCTCTAGTTCTGACATGACCGAAGCATGTCTCAAACTGTTACGCTGTCATGTTCCTCAACTTCAGATTGCTGCCTTCATCTGTGAGTCAGCCGTAGGCCCAGGTGGCGAGATAATCCTTCCCAAGGGCTACCTCAGAGCAGTCTACAAGTGAGAGCTGCACATGTACATACAATATACTGTGCTGGAATTGAGTGCTGCTTAAAGGTGGCCAGGGTGCAAGTGTGCATATACGTATGTGCGTAGCTCCTTTGCTTAATTAATGTACTGTAGGTATGTCCGTGAGGCCGGTGGTCTCTGCATCGCCGATGAGATACAAGTGGGGTTTGGGAGGGCAGGCAAACACTTTTGGATGTTTGAGCAACAAGGTGAGAAGCTCTACTGCATTGTCTGAGTTGTTAGTGCATCCTGCTCATGTGAGAAGTGTGTTGTTTTGTTGCTGTATCTCTGCTGTACTTGAATGTCCTGAACATCTGCGCGCAGGTGTTGTGCCTGACTTTGTCTCAATGGCCAAAAGCATTGGAAACGGCCACCCTATCTCTGCAATTGTCACCAGTCAGAAAATCACTGAAGAACACAATTCCATCGCACCATCAATTTACCCCAGTGTACGTACTACGCAAGACACTGCAATGGTCTTTGACATGACACTGTAAATACGTACGTATGCAGTATGTGTCCAAGGCCTAGTGGATGATGCTCTCGATCTATGTGTGTGTAACTCATGTGGGAGGGGTATGCTGTGTTAGGCCGTGTGCATGTCATATGGACACAAACACATGAAAGTGCCCCTCCCTCCAGACAGGTTCTGCAACAGTATATGCAGTATACAACACATGTGTTTGGTGTGCATACACTGATAATGGAACTACGTATGTAGTCTTATGTACATAGTAGATTTTTGGACGGGCAAATCTAATATTTCCGATTCACACTGGTATAATGAGTGGCAGTAATTTTATGTGTGGTATAAGATGGGTGCTTGACTGCAGCACCAGACAGTGTGCATGTGTGCAGACACGTTTTACTGCACGAGTGGTGGGGAACTCTTGCAGCATGCATGCTTGCTCCACAATAATGTGCTGGGTTTGTGTATATATAGCAAAATGAAGGTATAGACATTATGCATTTGATTCTCTTAACGTCATGCGCATGAATGTAATTAGTGTAAAATGATCACGCAACTATAATCTTGTGTGTATTCTGCAGTATGGTGGAAATCCTGTTTCCATGGCAATAGCAGAGGCCACCTTGTGTGTGATTGAAGATGAGCACTTGCAGGAGCACGCAGCGAGAGTTGGTGGGTTCCTGCTGGCTGAGCTGGAGGCACTCAAGGCCAAGCACCCCCAGGTCATCGGGGATGTGAGGTGGGTGGCGTGAACAGGACAAGTACGTACTATAGAATATAATTATAATAGCAAACAGATGAATTACTTGAGCCGTATACGTAGCACAAAGGGTCAAATATACCAGGACGTTTCAGCCACGTAGGCCTTCGTCAGCTGGACTAACTGAGAACAGTATACATACATTTGTATGTATACAGTGGAACCTCTCTATAGTGGGCACCATTGGGACCCAGGGCTGTCCTGTATAGAGAGGTGTCCTTTATTCAGAGGTTGATTTGTACACAGCTCTATGTGGTTAAGGTAGTACTCAGTGTCCTCATTAGAGAGGTACCCTTTATTCAGAGTGTCCTTTATAGAGAAGTTCCACTGTATAGACAGGCATGTATGTATGTATTATAGACAGCTAGGGATGTATGTACACATAATATATGAATATATAGAACGAGAATGCGTGAAAGAAGTGTATGTGTATAGTACGTAAATGCAGGCCATGTATTAGTATAGCTCGCCTGTGTACGTATTAATTTTATATGTTGTTTGTATTACCAGTGCATGGAAGGGGATGCACGTCTGCCATGGACTTTTGTTGTTGTTTGTGCATGAGAGTGTCGATGGAAATTGTTTAATCTTAGTTCTGAGGGGGTGACCGGTGCTGATTCCCGTTGATCATTCAGTTGCAACCAACTATTCCATGTTTGCAGAGGGTTTGGTTTCTTCATTGGTGTCGATCTTGTCAAGGACCCGGCCACACGTGAGCCCAATCCAGAGCTTGCTGCAACCGTGCAGCGGAGGTAGGCTACAAAACATGAATGTATGCGGACAACACATCACATCCTACGTACATGCATTTATACACAGCTGTATAGTTCATCGCTGCAGTGCATGTGATCATTGATTGTGAGAAACCATGTATAATACAGGCTGATGCAGCAGATGGCTGTAGAGGTTTATGGTTGCTTACTGCACCTTCAATGCAAGTATGCATGCCATTAAGGTCCAACACACTGAGACACGATGATATAACTTCGTTCACACTAGCCAGAAAAGTCACAGTTATCCAGACATTTCGGTAACCTACGGCTACCTTCATCGGTGACACTGAGACACACATTTCCACTTACCATAATTGTATATACATTAAATAAAATGCGAGCAATATTTGTGTGCATGTTCCTTATGATGTTGTGTTGGTACACACGTAGAATGAAGGAAGAGTTCCAGGTGATTTGGACAGCAAATGGTGTCCATGACAACGTACTCAAGTTCTCTCCCCCCATGGTCTTCTCCCAGTCCAATGCCGAGTATCTCCTTGCCTCTCTGGACAAGATACTCCGCAGTGCTGCCTAGGCAGAACTACTGGCTCTGCTCGGTTTATACATAATTATATAGCTCTATTACATTACATTATAATACTGAGCTAGCTAGACCAATACATATTGTTATATTATATATGTCATTATTATATATATAATTTATAAGAGAAATACTCTCAGTTGCAATAGAAGTACATTGCGAAAAGAGGCCAAGCTTGGTGGGGTAATTAACACAGCACACTACTTGTAAGTATTGTATACATAAATCATGTTGTTCATAATATTCAACATTCTACACATCATTGATCCCAGACATGTACTCTGAAAATAAAATAAATATATGCAAAGTGGAGGAAATGACTGAACATTCGAGAAAACAAATAGGGTGCATTCATAAGTTCAGCTCATTCTGCATTCACCAAATGGAGGCCCTTCTTGGCAGAGAGCTGGCAGTACTTGTACACCAGGGCCTGGGCGGCTTGCAGCACTTCAGACACCACCATTTTGTGCGATAAGCTGCACAGCAAACACAGGAGACACAGCGGGAGCAAGGGTAGTTGATGGCTAGGGCAGGACACACCCTGTACTACTGCAGGCAGGCTTCACAGTGCACCACATGCCCCATGATTTCTGGACACTCGATGCTTCCCTCTCCAGCAACATGCGCTGATCAAGTGTACACGGCTCATGTCAGAACTGGCACAATCCCCAAAGGCCTACTACGTCCTGCATACATGCATGGCCAGTCAGCACTGCAGTCTAGCTTGCTACACCCTACTTCCTGTCAGCAGCTGTCACTGAGAAAGTACATCTGACAGAAAACATGTGCATACAAAGCAGGTACAAATGACAGTATAACTACTCTAATACGGCCAATACTCTACACACACACACTTGTACCCTCTGCATGCAACTATCCTCATTAAATAGCCCCTCCTACCTGTTGATGTAGCCAATCAGCTCCACTGCTCCTTCGGTCTTCAAAATATTATCCCTGTGCTCAGTCAAGATGGCCACACACAGGAAGATGTCAAATGTGTACTCCAAGTTCATTCCTGTTGCCTCCACTTCCAAGCCACCCTCTGCACAACATGAATGCAGTCCCATAATTATGTAGCTACCAGTGAGCAGCTAACAGCTCTCATGTTCTCATGTACCAACTCCAGCCTCATGAGCACACCATTGCACGGGTAGGAAACCCACTGTGCCACAGACACGCCCACCACAACACACCAAACGGCTTGTTGCTCGGTTTGTTGCCCCACCTTCTACTGAGGAGAATACACCCGCCACCTGCCCTCTAAATGACTGTGTATGCATGTACGTACAAATGTAGCCACGTACATACATACATGTACACACTCTGGAACAACCACCCTGACCTGGCCCTACCCCTTGGCAGTACACACACTGTGATGGTACATGGAGACTGACCACATGATGGCTAGCTATGTGGCCACCATACAAAAATGCTCCCAGCATACAGACCCCTTCTCTCGCAAAGAGGAATAAGTAGGACATGTTCTTGTGCACTTGTCTACATACACAGACACACTGCACTTGGTATACAACTACACAACACAACTGTCATGGATGTTGACTTGGTGCCTCCGCGTTGGAGGAACCCTAGCTAGCCACCAGTTGTGGTTGAAAGACCACAGCAGGCAACATCTGATGCTGTGATCATGCAGCCATCATTACAATTCCCCAAAACAAACGTACGTACACACAGTACACACATTCTCTACTCTAATGCAGTAAGCACATAATACGCACACTAGCTCCCTCTCCTGCGCACATAACACCACGCACAAATACATAGTTCACATGTCCCCAAGAGTCAGCAGCACAAATCAGCATCTGCTTGAACACTCCTTGGGATAAAGGGCATGCTTCACGTATGTACGTACTTTACGCAGGTATGTAGGTAGGTACCTTCAGCCAAGAATTCCACTGCCACTGCTTTGTGCTTTGCCCTCACAGCCTCATCCGAGCTGAGCTCGAGGTACTGACTGGAGAGAACCTCAAACATGCGGATGCCATCCTCCATTGAGAACTCGCGTTTGAAGTTGAGCAATAGCCACCTAAAAGTAACAGAGCAGCATGCAAACAGAGTGACAACACAGAGTGATGCCTGAAGGTTACACCTCCTTGTTTCGTGATGCGGCTTGTTGAAGCCTTCAGCTTGCACGCACTACATGAGGTCCTGTGCACATTGCATGCTACAGACTTAGTGCATTCATCACTAAAGCAGTGACATACGTAGTTATGCACTTCCAGCACACAATACTCGTTATGCACTTGTGACACTATTCAGCATGTACGTAAATGTGTGGTTACACTACTCCAGTGCTAGGCAGGGGCTATTCAAGGACTTTCAAGTGGGTTCAGTGCTGACTACGCCAGGTGATCACAGTCTCGCACATGTACAGTACACACCAACCTGTGACAGAAGAGGAAGTGGGAGCATTCTCCTGCCATGATGAACTGGTGCAGTTCTGTGTCCATCTCCTGCAACAGACTAGACACCAGCTCTGTGCGAGTTCAAAGACACACCAGAGGAGTAGCACCCCATACAGGCCCACTGTTACATGGTTGAGAATAGGTGAGCTGATTTTGAGCACATCAGACAGTTCACAAAGCCTACAAGATCACAACATCTTGCACTCAGGGTTGCCATTGGTGTACTTAGCTTTGCATATGGCCAACAGCCTGTACACCAGTGGGAGGTTTGCACTAGCCCACTTGCTAAACGTGCTCAGATTAAATTGGGCGAAAAGTTTTGCAGCATGTGCTGGTCGCAAGCAAGGCAAGACACCACACCTACCTACTTACATACATACTTAAAGTATCTGTATCTGGGTCACTGCTTGGTGAGCTGGATCACAGCCCTATGTTGTAATATGCACGCATGTGGGTGATTACAAACGTATGTACTGTATGTGTGTGTATAGATTGTGTGTGTGTGTGTGTGTGTGTGTGTGTGTGTGTGTGTGTGTGTTTGTGTGTGTGTGTGTGTGTGTGTGTGTGTGTGTGTGTGTGTGTGTGTGTGTGTGTGTGTGTGTGTGTGTGTGTGCGTGCGTGCATGTATGTGTGCGTGCGCGAACACATAGACACACAGCACTCACGGGTTCTGTGAATCATGCCCGTCTCAGAGAAGTCCTCCTTTCTCTTCTCCACATACAGTTTAAACGCCCAGTAGCAATCCACCTCGGACTCAAGCACTACTAGAAAGCGAGCTGCAATGTCATTGTAGCCCTGGAGGTAGCTGAGCTCTGCAGAAAACAACAGGAAAGCATGAAGCAATGTGCACACACTATCCCACTGCAGCTAAGCTGTAGGTTTTGTACCTCAATCTACTGTCTGGAAAGAGGAGTGCAGTAATATGAGAATCAGCCCTATAGTGTGTGAGTCAGTGTCCCGGTACAAGCCATCTTGCTGTGGTACAATACCTGCCAACATACGTATCTTGTGTCATTGAAGGTGCAGGCAATTTTTGGCTTTCAATACATACATACATACATACACTTGCAATGAATGTGCAAGTCTCAGCAGTGAATATCTAAACACTGCATCTAGCCCTATGTCTTACTGTACGTACACTGCACAGTGAATACCCCCCTCCCCTACCAATCTTCAGCCACATTTCTCCCCCAAATGAAACACACACTAGAGATGGAGTGATTGCTTCAAGTGTTTGAGGACTGCAGACTAAGCCACCATCCCATACAGGGTCAGATGGGACCCGACAGGGTCAGATGGGACCCAACAGGGTCAGATGGGACCCAACAGGGTCAAATAGGATCCAAATTAGGCAAACAACTCTGTGCATTCCAGACCCTGATAAACATGGTTGTGGTACATGGTGAATGCATACACAGCATGTACGGTACATGGTTGTGGTACATGGTGAATGCATACACAGCATGTACGGTGCATGGTTGTGGACTGTGGGGGTCACTGACACAGGACCAGTGTCTGCACACTCACCAGGGTGGAACATGGCGTGCACTAATAAGACATGGTGCACTTTCCGCAGGTTCTCGTTAATCCTACACAATATACATAAGGATATGCAGAACACACACGTTCATACAACACATAGTGTAGGTAACAAGAGGTAAGAGAACAGTGCTCATGCGTACGTACGTGGTAGAGGGAGATTGAGGTGGAGCCAGAGCTTCTAAGCAATGTGCTTGCATTCTACGTACGTATGTATGTACGTACATCTGTGCAAGTTGTGAATGATGTCAGCACTCCAGTGTGACAGCAGTGACACATAATGCATGCTGAATCACAGTTGTAATGACATGTCACATTGACACGTACTGTACAATAGAGTCAGATCAGAGCAGTGGTCTACCTATGCGGCAGCCAGTCTCCTGGTGTCCCAGTTCCGTGAAATCACTACACTGCACTGCAGCCACCTAGTCTAACACGCTAGACCATCTCAGCCACCGGGCTCACACCACGGAAGGCAAAGAGGTCATCTGTCGTGTAAGCACCTGGCGGCTGAGAGGGTCTACCAAGCTAGACTAGCAGCCACCGTCTAAGGCAGCTGTACCAATTTCTATAGTGAAAATACATTTGTCACAACATGCTGCCACACTTTGATTGTACAGTATGGCATTCAGGAGGTAATGTGTTAGATGCAGGCACTGCAGTGAATCACTGCAGAGCTTCTAATAGCTAGCCCTCACTTGAAAAAAGGGTGATTCCTGTCTGTCCGTATCACGTCCTTCAGCACCAATCTCTTGGCTGCAGTGTACTGTGACAGGTCTACATCCTGCTGAGTGGCGTACAGCTGAAGGCGTGCAGGTGTGTGTGTGGTGTGTGTGTGTGCATGCACGCCCAGGTAAGGGGGCCGCAGGGAGCAGAGAGGAGAAGCAAGCTCAGGCATAGTCTAGTGTGCTAGGCCCTCTTCACCGCTTGGCACTAACACCATGGAAAGCGAAGTTGTCTGCGGTGTAAGCACCCGATGACCGAGAGGGTCTTGCTCGCTAGACTAGCCCAGGGAATGGTACTACAACAAGACAGGACATTCTGTTGGCAGTGACAAACTGTTTGGTCCAGAGCAGCGTAAGCTGTAAAAACAACTGTCCTGCCTCCGTCAGAGCACAGAGCTGAAATAAGTGCATGTACGTACATCTGACTACACAGTTCCTATGTTGGTCACCAATACTGAACGAATTATCCACTAACAGTGCCCAAGCATTTTAAGTGAATTAGTTAGATTTACAGATAATCAATATATAGTCTACATCCTAAATGGCACAAAAGTAGAAGCAAATCACTAATGGTAGCCCGCACATTAGCTAATGTGCCAGCTACCATAAGTGATTCCAATTCTGTCCGCATCTGATTGCAGTATGTACCCTGGCAGTGATGTCCAACATCTTAAGCAGTGTTCCGTCCTCTGCACTCTTTTCGTCTGTCTTGGCTCCTGCATCCTGGCTACCACCAGTCTCCTCCTCCTCCTCCTCCTCCTCCTCCTGTCCGTCCAGGTAGAAGAGGTCATGTGAAGGTACATAGTCGCTGCTCACAGCAACGTCCAGTGTCTTCCATCGAGCCTTGAGTGCCAAGTAGCGAGCATGGCTCTCCATGTCTATGGCCTTCCTCTCCCTGCAGTACATACATGCCGTGGCAAGACAGTGCGCCTCCATAAGACAGGGCATTTCACTGTCCTTAACCAGTCTCGTCTTATGTAGCTCACTGTATGTTCCAAAGCTTACAAAGACAAGACAAGGCTAACTCACTTTTGTGTTACTGTAATGGTAAAGTCAATGATGTGCAGCTGTACAGGACTAAAGCAGCCAATGCGTATGTGTATTATTCTGTCATGTGGCCAGTCAGCTCAAACATTATTTAAGTATGAATCTTAAGTATGTACGTATGTATGTATGTATGTATGTATGTATGTACGTCTATATGCATGTATGTACGTATGTATGCATGTATGTATGTTTGTATGTATGTATGTATGTATGTATGTATGTATGTATGTATGTATGTATGTATGTATGCATGCATGTATGTATGTATGTATGTATGTATGTATGTATGTATGTATGTATGTGTGTATGTATGTTAAGTATGTATAGGGATAATTGCCTATGCTATTAGTGTACATATCCTACAACACCAACAATAGCGCATACATACATGCAGTAGGTGCGTATGTCAGCCGTACAGTAGGAGCTGAGTGTACTGTAGGTAAGCAATGGGACATGGCCCACCTGTGCGTGGAGTTGGCTGGGTACAGCCCATACAGGAATCTCCATACCTCCCGTCTAATGGCAGGGTCAAGGTCACCTGCAACATATATACATGCATACACAGACACAGGGAGTAAGCGGCTACACAACATGTGGCAGCATACAGCATCATACAGCATCATACAGCATCATACAGCATCATACAGCATCATACATCACAAGCACATCCATTATACACCAGGAAGACCATGTGCTATGTGAAGAGAGATATCATAGAGGCTCATTGCTACGTGCATTGGTGACAGCTGGCGAGTTGATCTTGAGCAAATACGCAGCAGAATCAACAACACCTTAACGATTGCAGGACATTTTCGTAGGCTCATAGGCCTTTGTCAACTGCCTACAAAACTGCTATGCAATGCTAAAGATCAATTCACCCCGTACCAACTGGTTGGTCAACCAAACGAAATGAATCACTAAAAGCAGAGAAAGAAGTAAAATGCTGTGCTTGTAACTTTGATTGGTCACCTGAAACACGCATACTTACTGCCCAGGTGGAATAATTATGGCCAGGCATACTAAGAAAATGCACAAAAATAGCCGGATGACTGACCATTGTGCATGCAAATCTCAACAATGAAGTATATAAATACGTACCTCTTGGTAAGTAAAAACACTGGATCAAAATGACACGGTAATCATGGTCAAAATGATCGTAAAGGCTACTAAAGACCCTACTAGAGAGATCAAGGGACGTCCGTTTCCTGTAATAGAGTGCAAGTATTGCATCTCTTGCCACTTACAAGAGAATATGGTCTTCCTCAGACCTAGTTCGTCCACCAGTCTACCGTCAGTATCAAAAAACGTCTTCCACTTTTCCGCTGAGAGGGAGGCAGCCATTTCATTCAGTCGAATGTCACGTGACTCTGAGAAAATGTCGTCCGCCACTCCTCCAGTCTTTTCGGAACTTGCCGCATTCAGCTTTGGTAACAAGCTCAATCAAGCAAGATATGAAAGTCTCATTGCTAGCTTCAAGCAGAGATTTGCATGCCCTCCTCAGTTCTTGGTCAGGGCTCCAGGCAGAGTAAATGTCATTGGGGAACACGTGGACTATTCGGGCTATGGCGTGCTACCAATGGCAATTGCGCAAGATATAGCGATGGCATTTTGTGTGGACGAAGGGGCAGAATGCGTAGAGCTGGCTCACCAGAGCCCCGCATACCAGCCGCAGTATGTAGCCTACACCACAGACCCTGCGTCAGCTCCTATAACAGGGCATCACTGGTACGAGTATGCCATGTGTGGGGTCAGAGGCATCGCTGAAAAGGGTCTTGGTAGCAAGAGGGGAATTAGGGCCATGGTGTGTGGGAGTGTACCACCGAGTGCTGGTCTCTCCAGCTCCTCTGCTTTGGTGTGCTGTGCAGCACTCATGACGAATGTAGCCTATGCCGTCTGTTTGTCCAAACAGGAGATTGCCACCATGTGTGCGGTGTGTGAGCGTTACATTGGCACACAGGGAGGCGGAATGGACCAAGCCATCTCGTTTCTTGCACAGCCAGGAACTGCAAAGTACATCCAGTTCAACCCACTCCGCACTTCAGATGTTCCCCTCCCCAAAGGGGCCGCCTTCGTGGTGGCCAACTCCCTCGTCAAGGCTAATAAAGCTGCTACTGCCTTCTTCAACGAGAGAGTGGTGGAATGTAGGCTGGGCGCAAAGGTGATTGCCCAGCGTAAGAAATTAGACTGGCGGGCCTGTTCCACCCTTGGACACCTGCAGGAGCTACTGAAGCTGGACCTGATGGCAATGCTGCAGACCGTGGAGGAGTGCCTACATCCTGAGGCGTACTCTAGAGATGAAGTTTGCACTCTGCTGGGCATGGATGAGGTACAGCTGAAGGAAACTTGCCTGAGTGCAAACACACTTGACATGGCCCAGTTCCACTTGTATAAACGAGCAAAGCATGTGTATTCTGAGGCCTTGAGAGTGGTTGAGTTCCAGCGCATTGCAAAAGAGGCTGCACAGAGTGGGAAGACACCACAGGAGGTGCTCACTGAGCTTGGGCGGCTGATGAATGAAAGTCATGTTAGCTGCCGTGACCTCTACCAGTGCAGCTGCCCTGACCTTGATCGCCTGGTGGAGATTTGCAAAGCTCAGCCTGGGGCATACGGTGCACGACTGACGGGTGCTGGATGGGGAGGTTGCATGGTGGCACTCGTTGCAGAGGAGACTGCAGATAGCTTCATTGAAGCGGTCAGGAGTAGTGGGTTCTATGAAGAGCAGCAAGCAGTAGACAGCAGTGTCATTTTTGCAACCCAACCTGGGGCAGGTGCAGGCGTCCTGAAGATGTCCTAGACCTTGACTGATCACTGGTATCAAGTATACATGGCAAAATTTAGGTTCTTTAGGTTAGTATACACGATTTATTAGTGCATTTTTGTAGAGGATTTTGTACTTCCCGCCAAAATTTGTACCGCGCAACTGTGAATTGCTTGGTCGCGCAGTCCCACGTGGTCACCTGGCCGCTGCTGAGTTGTTTTGAGTCCTATGTTGCCAGCTTTCGTGAGCGAGACGGTACGCTGGGAGTCGCTTACTGCCGCCTGTATTCCTGTGTGAATTGCTACAAGTAATCGGAAAACTGTATAGCTGAGGACAAAGCGACGGGCTATGGCTACGCCTGTAGACACCTCGCAGCAGCAGTTTCAGAGGCTGAAGGTTAGTGCCATGTGGGTAGACGTGTGCAGGTTAGACCTTAGTTAGACCTTAGTGAGGCAGCTATAGTTACTGAATTGTTAGCGACTTGAACGTGATGTTGGGACGGCGAGCGAGCTCTTTTTACTGAGAGCGGACACGGGTTATTGATCCGGTAGCTGCGTATCAAGGCTTCGCCTTGTCGGTGTGACGACGTAATGGCGAGTACAAGCTGCTGGGAAGGTGGACGCGTGGTGAGGATGTGGTGAAGGAAGCGTTATACGTAAAGCTGCCAGCCACGTGAAGACGGGCCACAAATTACGTACGTACGTACGTATGCACGCTGCCAGCAAGTACGGGAGTATAAAACGATGGAAAGGAAAAGATGCATGCAGAGGTAACAAATCAGTATGCGTGTGGCCATGTACATACGTAGGTGTGTGTGTGTGAACTCTTATTAAAGCAGTGATCTCAGGAATGTTCTTTGATGCTTATGGCTTGTGCATGTCAGCTCAGCTGTAAGTACGTACATACGTCTCAAAACAGTAACTGTGACATGAGTGTATGTCATAGTCTTGCAACTTGGAGTGATTGATCTAGGTATGTGACGTGATGGCGTATGTACGTACGTACGTACATGTACGTATATACGTATATACGTACGTACATACACACATACACACATGCAGTATGAATGGAGATGTACACTTCCTCTGTATTACACCGTATGTGTGCTATGTATGTGTACTGCAGTGTCATGTGTAAGATTTTTAACTCCTGCTGCCATGGCCCACAGAGGTCCACAAACATAACTGTCTTCGTCAGGTACCAAACAGTTTTGTACCCGACAAAGACCTTCGCAGTTGAAACGTTGTACGCTGCAGTTACTTGCTACGCGAAAGCTCACCAACGCAGCTCAGCTATATGAAGCCGTAGCAATGAGCCTCTACAATATTATTATGAATATGCAAAGTGCAAATAACAAGAGATGCCTCAGCCCTAAGCCTACATATGTATGTATGTACATGTACACAGTACATGGTTGTCTAGTCCATAATATATAGGTACGTACATACATGCACTGAAATGCCTCTATCCACCCATGCACCCCTTGCCCAACCGCTGCAGGTGGAGGATGCCTTGTCATACCTGGACAAGGTCAAGATGCAGTTTGGAAACCAGCCGCAGGTCTACAACGACTTCCTGGACATCATGAAGGAGTTCAAGTCTCAGAGGTCAGTCATCACCGCACACTCCGCGGTCGTACACACTCAGCAATGCATACATGTAGAGGCTCATTGCTATGTTGTGACAATCGGCAATAGATCTTGATGAGCATATACGTATGTATGTAGGAGAATCCATCAATCAGTTGTCGTAGGAGAATCCATCAATCAATGACAACTGATTGCAGGGCGTTTCGGCCACATAGGCCTTCATCAACTGCATACAAAACAGTCCTGCAATCAGTTGCTATTGATTGATTGATTCTGCTACGTATATGCTCATCAAGATCTATTCGTCAGATGTTGAGCTGAAGTGGAATGGGGGGCGGGAGGAGAAAGGGGTGAGGGGATGAGCACAGTCGGCAGATGCTGTTAGCTTCTCTCTTTTGTGTCTGTAGTTGGTGCATGCCTTTTACTGTTCCAGTTGTAGTGGTGAGGTGCACTGTGAAGCTAAACTCTCCTTCTCCGTTGTATTCCCCACAGCATTGACACTCCTGGAGTGATCAACCGAGTCTCCACCCTGTTTAAAGGACACCCGGATCTGATTGTGGGTTTCAACACCTTTCTCCCTCCAGGGTTCAAGATTGAGGTTAGTTGTGTGCAAACTCTATTAGACATGTCACAGTACGTACATGTTGGCTACTCTGTGCCAGAGCTGTCTTGTACTGCGTACGTAGTTAGGGAGAGCTTTATCCTATCCTAAACCTTGTCCCCTCCTCCTCCCTCCCCTTCCCTCCCCTTCCCTCCCTCCCCTCCTCCCTCTCCTCTCTCCCCTCCCTTCCCTGCACTCCCTTCCCTCCCCTCCTCCCTCCCCTCCTCCCCTCCTCCCTCCCCTCCTCCCTCCCCTCCTCTCTCCCCTTCCTCCTCCCTCCCTCCCTCCCCTCCTCCTCCCTCCCTCCTCCTCCCTCCCTCCCTCCTCCTCCCTCCCTCCCCTCCCTCCTCCCTCCCCTCCTCCCTCCCCTCCTCTCTCCCCTTCCTCCTCCCTCCCTCCCCTCCCCCTCCTCCTCCCTCCCCTCCTCCCTCCCCCTCCTCTCTCCCCTTCCTCCTCCCTCCCTCCCTCCCCTCCTCCTCCCTCCCCTCCTCCCTCCCTCCCCTCCCCTCCTCCTCCTCCCTCTCCTCCCCTCCCCTCCCTCCACTCCCTTCAGATCAGTAGCAGCTGGTGCCAACCACCATTCAGCATGTGCCCATCCCCCAGTCTATGGGACCATCAGGAGGCACCCTCCAGGACCCACCCACCTCCCACCCTCTGTGGGATTCCCTCCAAAGTTTCCCCCTCCCACCATGCCTCTATGGTGGCTGCGGCTGCTGCCGTCGCCAGCAGTGGCTGTGGTGAGTTGGCAGCTGGTAGACATGGTAGAAGTGCCTTAACGTAGAGATGAGGACCTGTGTGTATGTGTATGAGATTAGGACCTCATTATTTACGTATAATGTGTGTGTACTTAGTCTAGACCGCTAGACCCTCCCCACTTACACTGTAGGTGTAAGTGTCCATCGGCGGAGAGGGTCTAGCGCGCTAGACTAGTACGTACTGTGTTGTGATTGGAGCCTTCTGTCGAGACCTTCAGGACAAAGGCGCACCAGTCGTTCTGCTGACCACTTGTGCAAGTTTAACTCTCCCCGCTCTTCATCCACTCTGCTATCCTATGTAATACATGGAGGGTGGGTGGTGTGTCTGTGTAGTGGATCACAGTGGATGCTGATGTGTGTCTGCTGTTTGGTTTGGGGGGCAGCATGGTTGTGGGGTTTACTGTGAAGAGTGTGCTGGTAGTCATTAGGTTACGTACCGTCCGCCCCACCCCTCCATTCCTACGTCCCAACCCCCACACACCTCCCTCCCTCCCTACCCTCCTTCTCGTTGCTCTGTAGGGTCCTCAGCCTGTGGAGTTTAACCAAGCAGTGAGCTATGTTAACAAGATCAGGGTAAGGCTGCTCGTGTGTGTCCATGTGTGCATCATGTACATATGGTCAGTTGCTGTCCAGTTGTGAGTGATCATGCTTTCATCATCATCATCATCATCATCATCCAAAATGGCTTTATCTCCTTGGCAGGAGATACGTATGTGGCTTTTCCACCCCTTCAACTTCTTCAACTTCTTCTGATCATGCTTTCACTTGCTGTAAAATGTAAAGCAACTCATGTAGCCAAGACCATGCGATCTGTCTCTCCTTTGCTTGTGCAGCCCCTACCAGCCCCAGCGTGTGGGTTAGCCTTATTGTGTGTGCATGTGTGTGCTGTCTAGTCTGTAGGTACAAATACAACGTACGTATAAATATATATTATATACGTACCTCTGTTTGTGGGACTAGAGTCGCTTTCAGAACCAGCCTGACATCTACAAGGCCTTCCTAGAGATCCTCCACACGTACCAGAAGGAGCAAAGGATCATTAAAGAGGTGCGTACAGTGGCAGGAGACACGTGGTCAAGCTGTCTGCAGTGTTACAATATATGAATGTCACACTCACTGCATTTTGGTAGTGGATGTGTAGTGGTGTGCAGGGAGGAGGGGTGGAAGCAGATGAGCTGAGCGGTCATCAGCGGTGCATGCGTGTGTGTGCGTGTGTGTGTGTGGTGTGTGTGTGTGTGTGTGTGTGTGTGTGTGTGTGTGTGTGTGTGTGTGTGTGTGTGTGTGTGTGTGTGTGTGTGTGTGTGGTGCGTGCGTGCGTGCGTGCGTGCGTGCGTGCGTGCGTGCGTGCGTGCGTGCGTGCATGTAGCTTCAGCAGACTTGAGTGTGTTTGGTGTACATATGTACTTTTGGGCAGACTAAGTAAAGGTAGTGGTCATTGGTGTGGTGTTGGCATCAGGGTGCTGTGCTCCCTTCTACTGCCTGTGGGGTGTGCTTGCAGGGCGGCACAGCTGGACCGGGCTTCCTCACTGAGAACGAGGTGTATGCCAGAGTGTCTGAGCTGTTCAAGGACGAAGACGACCTGCTGGCAGAGTTTGGGCAGTTCCTCCCTGACTGCACGGCGCAGTTCAGTGGGCTCCTTGTGAGTGGGTGGACAGTGGGATATGGAGCGACTGAACGAGGATTTATGATAGAGAGATAGAATGATAGAGAGTGACTAGAGATGAGATGACCCAGGTTAGTCTGCCGTTAACATAGCGTGCCATTTTGGTTCTTCATTCAGCCTGTGACCAAGCCTGGCTACTCTGTCCCCTCGCACACACGTAGGCAGTCAGGTGAGTTCAGCCAGCTTCTCTCTCTCTGTGTGTGTGTGTGTGTGTGTGTGTGTGTGTGTGTGTGTGTGTGTGTGTGTGTGTGTGTGTGTGTGTGTGTGTGTGTGTGTGTGTGTGTGTGTGTGTGTGTGTGTGTGTGTGTGTGTGTGTGTGTGTGTGTGTGTGTGTGTGTGTGTGTGTGTGTGTGTGTGTGTGTGTGTGTGTGTGTGTGTGTGTGTGTGTGTGTGTGTGTGTGTGTGTGTGTGTGTGTGTGTGTGTGTCTGTGTGTGTGTGTGTGTGTGTGTGTGTGTGTGTGTGTGTGTGTGTGTGTGTGTCTGTGTGCGTGCGTGCGTGCGTGTCTGTGTGTGCGTGCGTGCGTGCGTGCGTGCGTGCGTGCGTGCGTGTCTGTGTGTGTGTGTGTGTGTGTGTGTGTGTGTGTGTGTGTGTGTCTGTGTGTGTGCGCGCATGTACATGTTGTTCCCTGAAGCACACTGAGGTACGTATACACTGGCTAGTGTGTCTGCACCACGGGACCTGCCGTTTCTGCCCTCCCTTCTTGAAGGCCCTGGACCGTCCAACGGGAAGACAGTGAAGGCTGGTCAGGTGCGCAAGCCAGCCTCTCACTCCTCCTCTGGCTCGCAGTCACAACCCCCTACCAAGGTATCACGTGTGGAGGGGGGCGGAGGGGAGGGAGAGGGGAGGGGAGGGGTAAGGGAAGGTGTTATGGGTGGAAGTATGTGGTGGAAGTGATTTGTGATGTTTGTACATCTGTATGTGTTACTGTAGTGCCTGAATACATAGTGTGTAGGAGAGTCATGCATATCTTAAGCAGCCACAGTACTTTAACTGTATATGCGTGTGCGTACGTACATGCGTACATGGCCATGTCAGTTAAAAGAGCACTTTTTTTGTGGCATCC
>OX465036.1:1340445-1345213 GCA_949841015.1 Aplysina aerophoba | reverse complement strand
TGAATATGATTACTATACATTTCTACCCATGTGTGTGAACGCAAGGAATCCGGACCGGATTAAATGTGGATCGAATATCGGTTTAACACGTCCGTGTGAAGGGGGTAGCTATAATGGCAGACCCAAGACCTTCTCCTCTATCCGCTCCACATTGCAGACAGAAACAGACGTAAGCGACTAATATACAACCAGACACGTGACCCTTACCTTGGCCTTTGCAAGAAAAGAGCAAGACACAGCTCAGCGACAAGAGAAACATCAGCACAGAGTTGCTACTCGCCATTGCAATCGTTCTCCTAGTTGACTTACGCGACTCAATGCAACAATCTTTATAATAACAGTCTTGAACCCCTATACCCTTTGCATCCGCGGCACACGGCCTAGTCGCGCCAGACCGCTTCCTCCCCGGTCCCGATGACGTCAGTATGTAATAATGGAGAGGAGGAAGTGGTTTGGCTACGAATAAATATAATACACAATAATAATATAAACATAATAATATAATAATTATTATATCTATGGGCTACGCGAGACTATCCATGGGTCTGGAGTTTTCGAGGATAGGTAACATATTACCTCATGCCAGCTAGTAATCAATATTGTAATATAATGTTGAACTCATCGTACTAGTATATATTGATCAATGCTTGTGATAGCATAAAAATGTTATACTTGAAGATCAGAGACTTTTGAATTCAGTATGCTTAGCTAATTAACTATATGTGTACAGCCACATGCATATAGTATTATGTACATGAGACTGGCCTGGGCCATATGTTATACTACTGGACTATAATATTATATCATCAAATGTACATTCTCAATCTGCTCAGAAAGCCCAGATGACATGCGCAGTTCTTCTACCAACTGCTGTAGCTGCACACTTAACTTCTTAGCTGCATGCACGTATAATTATAGTCACATGGATGGTGCTTACACAAACTTGTAAATACCTACATGTATGTGTATGTGGGTATGTACTATAATAAAGATATAGTCCTATGTTCTACTGACATGTACCATGACAATAGTTCACCCTACTCCTACTGCGGTGGGTAGAAGTGAAATGCAGTCACTGGATAGAGAGGAGGCATTATCAAGGTGTTGAGGAGGGTAGTCGGCAGTCAGGGTACTTCCAGGTGCAGGGTAGGAAGGAGGGCTTTGGTGGTGGGGGTAGGTGGGAGGCAGTGTCCCACTAGCCACTGGTGGGTATATAGGTTGAGGATTGGGTGTAAGTCGCGGGGTAAGAGGTGTAGTTTGGGCTGCATTCCCAAACTATCATTACAGACTGTCCCCCATTCGCTGTTGTAGTAAACCTCCAGCCGACCTCCAAACTGAGTGCTCCCTGTACCTACCAACCTCAGGGCACCATTGCTCATGGCTGCATGCACAAGTGGGGGAGTACGAGATGAGTCACCACACAGTCACAGTTGCATGCATGCACTGTTAGCACGTGATGTGGTGTGTCGTGTCAGACAGGACAAGCACTAGGTCTCACCAGTGCCAGAGCAGATCACAGATGCCAGAGCAGAGAGGACAAGATGGCTAATCAGATAATTGTGTATATCATAATCATTAGGCATATATACTGAGTACATATATTACTACTACTATATGACAGTATAACCTTTATTGTAGATATGCAAAGATCTTCGTATATAATATCTATGGTTTTATATGCCTATACAATTGCACGTCTGTGGGTTAGCATGGATCTGAGCATAAACACTCTATATATACCATCTGAACAAGTGCATGGATGGTGGTACAGACAGACCGCGACACATGCCATGAATTGTATTGCGGATCCACAACAGCTGGCTGCTGCAAAAGCAATAGCCACTGGAAACCAGAAGAGTGCCCACAGTTGGTGACTCCCACCATAATTATATCAATCAATGATTAAGGTGCATGCCCAAAGGCACTAAGACCGAGATTGGTCCAATGTAGCACCAACATATGGAAGTATATAACAGCAAAGATAAAAGCAAATAGATATAGACCCGTTGCCATTGTTAGATTCCACTGTTCAACAGCAGACAGGACTTTTCCCTCAATCTATGGTCCTATACCGCTCCGCAATGTAGCTAGCTAGCAACACAGAAATCAGATGTATAACTAGCTAACAGCTGATACACAACCAGACAAATATATAGCTAGCTAGCTATACCTTCCGTGAATCGTGGTAGTATAGTGTGTAGTCCATGATAATTAATTCTAGGAGATGTCATCTGTAGGGGAAAAGAAGCTGATTCCTCCCAGACGATGACGTCGCCGTTAAAAAGGAAACGACCGAGATAAGCGTGAGACAGCTGGATTATTACCTCATGCAAGCATACAGGTGTCGATTATTGATGCGTTTTGTATAATTATATACGTACTAGCAGTGAAGCCCGCCTTCGGCGGGCTTCACTGCTACGGCGCTCCTTCGACAGCGGCCCTTCAACAGCGCTCCGGCGACTGTGATTCAATGACAGAGCCTTGATGGTACTATTGTTGTTAGCTAAATTCTCAGTTCTTCTTGCATTTGGTAGCTAGCTATATAGCTCTTGGCCATATACAAATAACACCATCCCGGGAATATGTAGCCAAAGCAAGCTGTCTGGCAGTTTGGCTTGGGCAAACCACAGAACATGCCATGTTTCTGTAACTTATTTGTGCACAATGGTCCGTCTACATGCCTTTGTGTGCCAGAGAGCACGAGCATCTCCTCTTGGGCATTGAACCACCTTTCACAGCTTGTGCTAATCATCACAATATTGACAACATGTGACGACATCATGACAACCTATCAACATTTTCACAGCTTATGCTAATCATGATTCATATAGCTACAGATTCATGTTTGTTGAGCCTATTCAGCTGCAGACTGCATGGTTGGAATTATGCTATTGGGTACATCATCAAACATCATCAATGTAACTTTTGTTATCACAGGCATAAATATTTCATGTTAGTTCCCACGATGGCATTTCTATGATGGCGCTTCCATAATAACAATGTGCGAACCGTGCACGGAAGTCCGTATACTTTCTCCGTAAAACCAAAATGGCGGACGGTCGTTTTCTGGTTTTTCGCCGCGCGCTCCTCGGCCAAAGCGTATTAGCGCACGTCTCCCCCTCGAGGACACTCTACGGTAGGGGTTTCAAAGCGCTGTGAAAGTTTCGTGGCGATTTGGTTGCGCGCACGCGAGGATATCGCGGCCAACCGTTTTCAACTCCTCTTTATTAATATAGATATAGGGTACGCCCTCGGCTACGCCCACTTACAGGCGTCGAGCAACATGGCCGCCGAGAGGCGGGGAGTGCTGCTATGTTCGTTCATCTTTTGCCTCGCATACGTTCAGAGTGCTTCAGGTGTGTGCAAATAGACATATAAAGGATTCCAGTAAGTTATTTATTTATGTCACGTTAGTTTAATGCTGTACATTTCGTGCAAAGACTCTGGACACGCCCTACGGTAGTGAGAGGTGTCTTTGTTGATGACAGATGCTGGATGATCAATGACAGCAGCATAGATGATGATAGTCTGTGCGTCCTTCCCGTGCGCATGCTAACTTAGTGCTGTATGCAGTGGGACTGGATATTGGTGATGAGTCATATCCAGCTAGTTATAGAGCTACGAATATTTATATTGTTTCGCGTAGCCAGACCGCTTCCTCTCCGACATACGCGAGACCACAGATATTCTGTACTACGTAACCTAACGTAGTATAGAATATCTATGGTGAGTCTCATCATAGATGATCATATTACATAGCTACATACGTCCGTATAGCAGTCTAAGAGTAGCTGTCAATGCTCACATGTAACCCTATTCCCATGCAGGTCACGTTTTAGTGGCAGAGGGAGAGTACCTGTCTTATGGAGCCATTGCTGGTATTGCCATCGGAGGCACTGCTCTCATTGCATGCTGCTGTTTCCTAGCTGCCAGCTTGATTGTATGCTGTCTTGCATGCTGCGTCCGCCGCCGAAAGACGAGGAATAGGGTACAGTACTACAGAGGATTGCCCGTCAATGTCAATTCTCGTACTGGTCAGCCTCTTGGATTGACAACCGTCACACCAGATGGAATTGAAGTAATCATTTCCAGGGAAGGCCGAGACAAGAGCTACAGTAATCCCTACATTCCACCTGCAGAGAATGGAACTGCAAGTTCGCCACCTCCCCACTCTATCTCAGGCCAGACCCTAACCCGTCAGGAGACAAGCTACACAAGCGTGTGCAGCACAAGCTATGCTCTTGAAATGGCTAAGTCTGAAACTCTACAGAGAATGGAAGCAACTAAATAGTTCAACTCTCAACTTTTATGGAGTGTATGGGTACACAGTATACTACAAAGGCTATAATTTAGTTGGAAACATATTGTATATGCAGTATAGCTAGCTAGCTATAGCTGCTTGAATTATTGTACAAGTACTTATTATAATAATTTTATGGGTTTCAGTGTTTCTAAGTACACACATTGGACATGCATGACAATTCATACCAAGGGCTGAGCATGTATTGTACTAGTGCGTTCACCTCTCTTTATTGTGGTCATGAAAAACAATTTGTACCAGTTGCATGCAGTTTTCTCCTCTTGCATCACCGGCTTGAATCTAAACGAGAAGGGGTCAGGAAGGCCCTCTGGTCACAAGTGGCAGACCACCAATAGACAATAGTGTCACATTATCACAACTTTTGCAAAACAACAAGGTTGGGTTTGGATAAGCTGTTGACAACATCACGCAAGTCTAGTCCTTTGATCCCACTAAAGGCATTGATGA